>JAKWJA010001061.1:0-99981 GCA_027704765.1 Solanum habrochaites | reverse complement strand
GGTGGAAACCTAAGTTTTGATGGGAAAGTTGGTGAAATTAATAAAGGCTACCACTCATTTCTTTATTTTATGAAGTGTAGGTTATATATTCCGTCTTATTAATTCCCCAGTAGCATATTCTTGCAAACACTCATTCAAAATTAGAACAAAAAATCTAAAGAGTCACTGTACCAAAAGTTGAATCTCATAACGGCAAATCTGTGTAGCTGCGATAGAAACTCAGAGCCCAAAATTCAACACGATATATCATGTTTGGAAAAAAAAAAAAAAGAAGCAAAGACTCAAAGAACAATCAATGAACAGCAAACAGCCCAATAAATACAATACAAAAAATCAAGCAAAAGAAGAGAGAAACAGAATTTGGGATTGAAATTTGAAATAAAATCATCACCCCCAAAAAACTGGGTAGACTACATACATGGAAGACACCAAAAGTGATAATAATAGACCAGTGGTGTATCTAACAATGGAGTTCTTCACCAGAATAACAGCCCCGCATGCACTACTATCAAAATACTCCTTCCAGAAAGCAAACCCATGTCCTCCATCTCACCTATGATAGAGATTATCATAGAGGTTGCGGAATTTTTTAGGGTTTTGAAGCAATAAAGGTAACTTTTTAAATGGGTTGAGACGAGAGCCCTCGTTAACTACTCCCCTATCTCGAGCCCCCCCTTCACCAAATTATATAGAGAGAGCGGGTGTTAAAATGCAGGATCAAAACACTTTCGGAACAAGACTAAAGGGGCAAACGAATTTGAAGGCCTTGGGCGTTTGGATAGGCTATGGGGTGGGTGGTGGATTGCTTTGGATGGCTCGTATTTGAGAAGGGTATCGTCTCTAAAATGCTCGACTCACCAGATTTAGGAGGGGTTGAGGTTTGGGCGGGCTGCCCCTTTCTTTTTTTTTATCGTTTTTTTCTTTTTCAAGTTTATAATTTTATAACATCAGAAACATGAGAAGATTATAAATCTTAAAATGGAAAACATTCGTGTTGTTGTCAACAGCACTGACAAAAAAAAAAAAAAATAGTAAATAGACATGTATTTTGCCACACCGAGCGAATACTGCGAGAGAGATAAAGAGGACAAACAAGATGGGGCGGGAAGGAAGAACCCACACTATTATCATGTATCTTAGTCTATTAATCTTGTTTACTGTACGAGAACAAACGTCGTGTATGTGAGCCCTTCTATTTACGTGATATGGCCTTATTATACTTGTATGAATTTTTTGTGAACCATTTATTTAATCTTTTGTTGTCTGAACTATTGAACATCAGTATTAATAAATTGTAAACTTGATGTTGTTCGTGTTGCACAAAACACTTATCACGTTTGTCCTAAAAAACAAATCTGTGATCATGTTGTAGGGGAATATTTTTTAACTACGTATAAAATGACTATCATGATGACCAAGAAAGAAAGAAAACTCATTTTCATAGTTCATCTATATATGTCTACTTTTTGTTGCAAAGGGCGTAAATTTTTTAATTTCTCTTCATGAGGGCAGTTCCTCCGTGATTTCCTTCCCTTCTCCCACGAGCTCAGTTTAAAGGCATTTTGTCTTTTGATTATCGTATAGGTTTCTACGTTTTCCAGTTATATTAGTAGTTCGTATGTTTGTTTGGTTTGTATTTTGTATTGTTGATTTTAGAGTCGGAGTGCCAGTGTCATTAAATATGGAGATTTTATTTTTATTTGGCCATAGTTTGTGTTACCTATGCTTGTGTAGTGAGTATCTATTATTATTATGACTTCAGTAGAATATTTCGTAAATTTCGGTAGATTACTAGGATTTTTTTAACCTCATCAATATCAACTGTAAATTACTATTATTTTCTCAGTTGTGTTGAGGTTATGAAGTCTAGTTGGCGGTCCATTGTTATTCTATACCACACAACACACACACACACACACACCACACACACAAAACCCCACATAGATAGATAATAGATTATATATATATATATCTATACACACACCACACACACCTTTATCTCACACGTGTTTTGCTACGTGATTACCAATTAAAGAAGTTGTTTCAGTAAAATACTATATTATTTTTAGTGAGTTTTTAAAATTATTGGTTTGCAACAGTTATTTATAATTATTACAGATTTCTTTTTTGTACGGTTCAAATGTGGATCCTAGTATAATCTCTTTTCCGCGAACATATGCAAGATGGGTCAATGAATTTTAATTAGTTAAAGAATATATTAAATTTTAATTTAACTAAGGGTCCATCAGTTAATTCGTGGGAATCTAATAATATTAGCTTATAGACGATATGTTGTCGTATATTTTTTTCTAGTCATCTATCCAAAATGTGTTTAGTTCACGTATATAATGTTTAGAGGCCAATATGAACATGCTGAAAAGAACAATATATCTGTTTTTAGAAATATTTTTAGTAATGTTCTCGGAACGTGCATCGCACGTTTACGTTTGTCCCTAATTGATATTTAGAAAAAAGTAAATTATATAAGACTAAGTTCACACTAGTCTTTTCATATGTACGTTAACAGTAAGAATCTAAATCTGGACAAAATAAACATAAAAAATATTGTGTTGAGACGTTCGGAGGTATTGATATCATTAATCTACATCATGAAAATAAATATTTTATTTTATCAGAGGGAAGTAATATCTTTTAATAACTAAAAAAAAACAAGTTAAATAATCAAAAAGAAATTGTCTTAGAAAAATATACGTATGAAGAAAAATATTACAAAATGTTTGGGCGTTTATCCATCAAATTATAGAAAAAAATTACAAGTTCAAAACGAAAAAAGAAGAAGTTAAATAAAAACATGGCTCATAATAAACGACATAATAGAATATATAGAGAAGAATATTTTCATACAATTGAATTACATTTTGGTAAAATAGACTTAATCTAGACAAAAACCTGATTTACTCTAGACGACAAACATATATATGTTATAATTAATTATGATCATATAAAATAATAAATAAGACAAACAGAAAAGGGGGAAGAAAAATAAGCCCTGAATATGTTAGAATAAAGATCATAAATATATTTATATATATATATAATATATACACTATACATATAATGAATTCTAAAACAATATTATCAAGGTGATCACTTAGTCAATTATTGTAATTTTATTTTTACTTTTGCACTTATCTTCTTTTGTACCTCGCAAAAACAGTTAAGTACAGGAATTTTTTTTCAAAAACATTTGAGATTACCATTAATTAAAAAAGGAAAAGACAAAAAGTAAAATATTATGTGGGTTTAAAAAGATTAAACTGATTATCAAACAATGAAAAAAGAATAATTCTAATGTAGAGATTTAAAACATGTTTACCCTAAAATACCTGAATGGTAAATACCAAACATTGATTAGATTTACTTTATATATCCTAAAAATAAATAAAGGTTTTTAATACAAAAAAATCCAGTAGTAACCAACTACGAAGTTATATTTAAGAACTCAAAAACGATTAGAGATATGAAAAATACATATATTTACTAAACTTCCATATTGGAGATATTCATTTCTGCAAATATCATTATTTAAATATTTCTTAACAAAAAGAAGATGAATATGCTGAAATTTTAAAGATACAAAAACAAAATAGGAAGAAAGACATTCTTATAATCACCAAACTCGGTTAATGAAAATTTTACAAGGGGATAAGAGGAACATATTTGTAGAATGCAAGATGATACAAACTTGAATAAAACAAGGATATAAATTATGTGTTGTGAGGAGTATGTTTGAAGACTCTTCACTACCCCCCACTGATCTTACAAATAAAATTTAAAGGTCATTAGACTTTTCATTATCTACATTTAATTAGTACCGAATATATGATGCATTACTTAAGATTTATTTGATTCATTGAATTTAAATATAAATTTTACTTAATATTTAATTAATTAAAATAGATATTAATATTCATTTATTTTAGATGATAAAACTAAGGGAAAATGGACAATTAAAATTTGAGGTTAGGAGCTCCCACTATACCATAGATGATAGTTTGTATGTTAACAGTTATAAAATAATTAATGGTGTTTTGTCTGTGTTCGAGTGTGGACTATCATATGGATTCCCAATTGACGGTTGTAAATAAATTAGATCTGAGTTATCAAGTTAACTTTATATATATATATATATATATATATATATTAATTAATATATATATATAATAAAATCAATCAAATGTTTCTTTTACCAACAAAGATATAGGTTTCAGATACTTAAAATAATTTACACAATATAATTCAATATTAAAGGCTAGCGTTCATCGGAGAAGAAAAGAAAAAACAAAAACATGGTGTTATACATATATGGGGCGGGATTGGCGGGAGATAACGGGATAATAAGATGACAAATTATTGGGTCAAAGTTAATTAGGAAATGAAGAAAGTACCCCTTGAATCTATGCCCGGAAATTCCAAAGACCACACTTTTATACAATACTAAGTCTATTACCCCCTTTGAACTTATTTAGAAAATAATTTTCAACCAACTTTTTAGCCATCCTACGTGGCACTTAGCTTGAAAAAAAAAATGTCCAAACACCGATGCGCCAAAGATTAGTGTAGAGGTTGAGGGGTGGGGGGGGGGGTGGGGGTGTACTTTGGGGTTGGGGGGGTTTTGGAGGGAGGTACTTGGTTGTGAAATTGACGAGTTATCCACAACAATCATGCACCTTTAACAAGTTCAAAAGTATACAATCATTAGCAACGATTTAACTTTGATATATTGATATAAGTTATTACAGAAAAGGACAGCACAAGGTTTTCAACAACTAATGCACAAGTAATACGCTGACAAAACTGTTATATTCTCTATTTTCACAGAAAAAGAAATATGTCTTTTACTCACAATCCGATGATTTAGTAATCAAGACTTATACTAAGCTCAAAAGGCATCCATCACTTACAACCTTATTCAACTCACTCGATGATGAAACAAATCACACGTAATCTTTTAAGATGCCAAAAACAGAGTAGTAAAATATTAAAAAAAATTATGGTTAAAAAAAATGAGAGAGTATTTTTTTTTTTTTTGTGTCTTATAGAAATCGTTAAACCTTTGGATAAGTCAAAACCTTTTTTGATTGAAAAGGGTCACAACATATTGAAAAAATGAGAGTCATTAACTTAGTGAATAAGTTACAAAACTCCTTGGAAAGGAACAACTCTTTGAAAAAAGTCAAACTCAATTGAATAGATTTTGTGCTATTGGCAGAATTCATGACCTTTTGAGAAAGAAGTCGACATTTTTGAGAATTCACAACCTTCTCGAAACGTCACAACTTATTGAAAATGACCATTCCTAGTAGTCACAATCTTTCAAAAGTCACAAGTAATTGAAAAAATCACAACTCTTTTGGAAATGCACCACACAACTCTTTGGAAAAGGACACACAACTCAGTTAAAAGTAAAATAACAAAAACCTTTGCAAAAAATACACAACATTCACTAACATGCATGGTAAGTTAAATTTAATTGCAATTAAAAGTTACACCTTTAATGTAACATGGAGGGGGTGTTGTTTCGTAGATGAGATGGATCTTGAGGGAAAGTATATCAAGGAACCATTAATCTTGCAAAGATTTTTTAAAATAGATGGTATATGAATTGCGATCTATTTCTTCATAAATTAGAACTTGGGGTTTTTTTTTCGAAATGGATGATGAAAATGGGGAAAAAGGAATGGGAGGATGGGAACATTTGATGTGTTTAGAATCAACAAAACAAGAAGATGCTATGATACAATAATATTTATTTGATTGTTTTAAAATTTCTTCATAAGATTGAATGATTAGATTTGTTGTGTATTTTGTCCTGTCGTATCCAAATTAATTTACTTTAGTGGTTTGAGGAGCTTTACCGGTATTGGGGTTATTGTGTTCACACACTAATGATGATATATATTCTACCATAAAAACATAGTGGTGATGTGTCCTCCTCCACAAAAAGATGTCTTCTAGTGTCTGATCGCAAGGACAATTTAAATGTTGAAATAAAATAAGGGGCTCTTAAATGAAAACAGAGTTAGGGACATTTCCTAGAGTAGATATAGAGTTTTTCATTTTTATTTCTGATTCACCCATGTTGTGATTGAAATGAATGAAACATTTATAATTTGAGGTGATTTTGATGATTGCTTTCAAAAGCTAAAAAATCTAACTCAAAGACAACAGCCTAACTAGATCAAAGTTGCTAGGGGTAAATCTATACGACAACCATCTGGCCATGTAGGTTATAGATACTAGTTTTGAAGACATTTATTTTTATATTAAGTGCAAGAGGGAAGATGAGACGTTGAGCTTGGAACATAGGTGTCTTCCTAGAATTAGAGAGAGATCATTAATTAATGTAAAAAAAGTTTCCTTTTGTCGTTCAATTATTATATTGGCAAAAGGCAAGGGTGTGATCTTCTTGTTTAACTTGTCTTTAACCTCACTTCTCTCATGTATTTCCCCACGAAGTGTGTTGAATACTTGTAAATTAACGACGTCGTGGTACAATAACATTGTCTTGTTGTTAATAAGACACAAATAAATATCTTTTTACTTTTTATAAGCTGATGAAACTCTAGCTTTCTTACTATAACTTGGAACAAGCTCCTTGTTATACCTGAGTAAATGAAGAGCCTAGCGAAGCAAGAGGGAAAATTAAAGACTTTGGACTTGGAACCCTGGCTTCTTCCTAGAACTTGAGATATAATTGGAGGAGATGACTGGAGTGAATGGGAATTTGAGAGAATAGAGGTTAGGTAGATTTAGGTTTGAGAGGTAGCTAATGTCGAATCAGGTCAAATGGATGTGGCACAGACATTAAATAATAGAAAAAGACCCCAAATATACCTTTAAATTAACTATGTGCGAAGTGATCATGTTGGGACCTAAGGAGTTTGTTTAAAACCATTATGGCCTCATATGGGCAATGTAATAGAACCAAACTTTAGAAATTTCATCCACTTCCCAAAGAACCATCAATGAGTTATCAATTTCCTGACGCCTCTAAAGACATTTTTAGAGGCCCAATTTCAAGGGAACGAAATCTTCACTAAGCTAGACTCATTTATGCAACCCAGATATGACCCACTATGCTACTACATCCCACCCTATATATTTGTAGGCCAACACCAGAGCTAACCATGTCTAAAACTCAACTCAAACTACGTTCTTCCTATGACATGTAGGATTTCTTGTAGTTTGTTGCTAAGAGTCACAGTTCCTGAAACATGGACAAATATCTGAAATCTTCCTTTTCAGTCCAAAATGTTATACCTATAAACCTTTCTAGTAAAGTACGAATATTACAAACAATATTTTTTAACTACTACAAATTAACTTGTGGAGACCATACAACAAATCCACATATGATAATTGGGATTATTTCTAGACGATGGTGGATACATAGTAGATCGACATGGACACAGTAAATGATATGCCAAAATAATGCACGAAAAAGGAAGCCTTAATATCTTAAATGGAAGACCAATTGCAAAAACCAAAGATCATGCCCTTATAAACCTTAACAAAATGCTATGATAGGAAGGAAACACAACTATCTCTTGAAAACAACAAATGCATGTACTTATTTTTCAATCAAAATTGCCTATGAGATATTAGATTCTTTTATTTTCCTACAATTTGAAGGCCCACAAAGACAAATTTGAATCAAGGACAACACCACGCATTTTGTTGGATACCTTTCAATAGAAATGGCTATAAGGGCCACATGAAGATATAAAACAGCTCTATATTTAGATAGTCTCTTTTCACGAAACTATTTTGCCCCTTATGATATTTCTCCTAATGTTCCAGTATCAATTATGTCTTGAAATTTATTCGATTCATTTTGATAAATTTTTTATAGATGTGATAGACGAGAACTTTTGGTTAATGATTTCATTGATGAAAAGAAACAAAATATTTTAGAATTTACTTACTAACCAAGTAACCAATATAAAATGATGTGCATACATGGATTCAAATGCCATATCCACATATCAACAGTGTACCATCCCTGCCTTATAGTCCTAGCACATATGTTCTAGTGACACCCCACGTGCACCTGCACCTTAAGGACATTTAATACATTTTATAACACCAACTATTTGAAAGAAACCAAACAACACTTCGTAATTGTTTTCACGACACCTACATCCTAACACACCGAGTCCACAACATGTTCATTACTTCATTCGTATTCAAATATGTGTCCATGTGTCACAACCTGGGGGCCCCCGCGACGTCGTAACTGCGTCTTGTTCCTCAAAGAGGACTTACTCTATCCCTTAGCAACATATGACATCTCATTTGTAGAAGACAAAAAATTGTTATTAAAACTTTTGCATTAGTGATGTGTTACTTACTTCTAATATTATATATGGACTGTACATAGACTCCTCCCTTATGATGTTTATATAGATCTATCATTTAGCATGATCAATTAATTTAAGTAGTTAAATACTTTGTCTCAAATATGGGTTAGTACAACCACTTGTACTATGTATGGAAACATATGCACATAAAACCTTTGAAGAAGTTCATAAAAGGGACCATTTCTTTGGAAACATGATAAGTCATTTGGAAAGCCTTTTTGTAGACATATATGAAAGCATATACAAGAAAATGATCCAAAAAAATAAGACATACTAATATTCATACATTGTAACAACACCAACATCAAGTTATATTAGCATATCATGTTCAAGAGTCTATATCATCAAATCATATAAAACTCTTACCAACAATCCCATCCCAGACTTACAAGTGCAATAACTCATGTAAACCCCATAACACCACAATCAAGTAAACTAGAAAAGATATCATAAGTAATGTCTACCTGATATGACATAACATCATGAGTAGCCACCAACATACAATAAGTGACCAATATCAAGTTGATTCCAATGAAACAAACATATATAAGAGCAACATAATAGGATCAACATGATACATTTTCATTATAACACAGTGATAAGAAAAAACCTCATTTACTCCCCTCAGGTCAACTTGTGTAAACAACGTAGGTAAAAGTCTGATACCATTAACCCCTACTTGTAGTACCCTTTAAGTCAACCTAGTTAATCCATATTTATTACTCCCATTCATTCATTTGATTTTCGGGAACATCGCATCTAACTGACAATAGGACTCTGTGAAGTAAAACATGGAATCAGTTTCTGTAAACCATAAACCTTGGATAGAAGGTGATCTACTTCCAAGTAGAACAAAAATTGAAACAAACATTCTAGATAGCTCCATTTAGTTTGCATTACTAAGGCGGGAAACAAAAGTTAAGGAACTAGGAGATTAGTGGACACTCACTGCTACTGACACATTGTGCATGTAGTATCCATCCCTGAAGAACATAAGTGAACCCTACATTACCTATGGGAAAAAGACACCTCTATTATCTAGTTCGCTCTGGTGCTAACTAAATTTCCTTTGAAATAACCTTTAGGTCATTCTTAATCATCAAATATAATATAGTCCATAGGATATTATACCGTTGTATAATCATTTCATTAGCTCCATTAGGTTGGATGTGAATTACTTTTATCACATCCTTATCGTTAGATCAACAATCACAATCATATCATATAAGCACAAGGAGAATACCTTAACCTTGTATATACATACCTTACCATGATCTCCGATTCAAATATTGCATAACAGGACTAGCATAAGCATCTAATAATAATCTTGCTTAAATCTATACCATTGCATATTCAATTAAATATCATCATCAAGAATAACAGACATTATTGAAGTAGGGATCATAATTCATTAAAGGTCTACCAAATACTGCCAAAACATCTTCAAAGATCTTACTATGAATTCATCAAATTACATTTCAATGATACACTAATGAATCATCATCATTGTAGTGAATAAACATAACATGATCATTCCAACAAACTCTGATCATTTAAACACCTTAATCAGGGCTAGGGTTAGGGAACAATAGGGTTTCAAAATGAATCTTATAGGAAACTAGATCAAAGAGTATCGACAAATAACGAATCTTAACCATTAATAACCATAGATTATCAATATAAATCAAACACAAAAAAAACCAAATTCAATTGATAGGAATGTCAAGGAACATGATCAACATCAAAAAAAATTTAAGTCTCTTTGTAATTCAGAACAACAAGGACACATGTCTGGGGGATTCATTCTTTCAGGAGTTTCTTAATCCAATGGAGCTAACGACAATATGTTTCAATCATTATAAAATAAATAATTACCAAAATTTTAAAAAATGAAGAAGCTTTTCATAACAAGTCAATTACATAAATTATTAGAGAAATTTTATGAGATAAATACGAGTAAAATCCATAATAATAGAGACGAATATTTGGAAGATAAAAAAAGGAGGATATGGAAAAGACACAAATATGGACAAGAAATGGAGAAGCGTATAATATGAAAAACTGAAATACAAATAAACGGTGAAAAGTGACTAATCTTCGTCGCCAAGTTAATAAATGCAACAAATATATGTTGGCAACTATTACTCTAACGTATCAGAAAAATTGTTGGTCTGGCAAAGTTGGAGCAACAACTAGGATTTGTTGGTAACTTTTTTCTCTGAGTTTGATAAATCACAAAGACAAAAATTAAAAAATACATGGACATATAATTTAATATAATTATCATTAAACACTGGGAAACTGAATTGACCTTCCATTTGAAACATAGGATGGAGATGGGAAACATCGCAAGATAGAGGAAGAAAAATTAAGAAAGTAAATAATATCATACACACTCAAAAATAGGGTACTTGAATAACAATTGACCCTGTTTTTATGGGGTGTTAATTTCCACTAAAAGCTGAAAGCTTTTCTTTAAGGGAAATTCACTATAAAAAAATTAGGTAAGAATTTTCTCCCAAACTACCCAATATCATAAAGTATGAGTACTCTTTACATTCTTAAATTGATTTCTTTCTATAGACTCTTGTGAAAATGTTCTCCGTCAAATTTCGTTGGGTCATGTATGAAATTCTCAATTGAGTTTGATCATAAGATTTTAGTAGTATGATTATATATTTTAATTTATATCTTATTGACCTATCAAACTAAGACTAACGTTGTTGCGTTGATTTTACAAAACAAATCAGTCTGATATACATTGGGACTAATGAGTTCCAGCACGATCTGTTGCTATTGTTGATGAATTTTTCTTTATGGGTCTAGGGGGTAGTATGTTTACCTATTATATCATGTCTCGAGTGTTTCTTTGATTTTTACTTTTCTTGTTGAAAAAAAAAAAAAAATTTATGTATCTGTCTGTATGTGTATCCTTTTTTATTTGTCTTATCGGGATGGTTCGATATTTGTTTTAGATTATCAAATATTTAAACATATCCATCATGCAATTCTCAATGTTTATGTAATTTAACGTTATAACAGCTTATTTACTTTAAGTTTTAGGTGCTTAATATCACCTATATGACATTGTTCATATTGTAGGTTTTTCTAATATTTATTTTGATTATGCTTCCGTTTGGTCGATCTAAAAAAATCTTATCAACCTCACGCACAGGGTTTTAGATTTAGAAGTTAGGGTTTCTGTAAATCCTATGAATATAGGTGAAGATAAAAATAATATGAGATTTAATTCATTGTTTATTGCATAACGTTATTAAGTTGTTAATACTTTGTCTGACATATATCCATTTAAAAACAATAGTTACAAAGGTTTGGGCATAGATTTACAAGTACAATATGTACATATTGCTAAAACAATAGTCTCAAGAATAAGGAAGCGTAAATGTCTTTAGAAATAAGCAAACTACTTTTTTTAGGATAGAACAAGTGGCACCATCCTCGAAACCTTGAGGAATCACAAACATTTGGGGGAAAGTCAAAGTCTTCGTGCAAATGGCCCGAATCACCTAACAGCACGAACCTACATTTGTAGAACTAAGAATATGGGTTAGTACAAACCAACTTGTACTAAGTATGAAAAATAGCACACAAACCTTTAAATTACATGCTTAAACGGGACTATTTCTTCGGAAGAAAGAAACGCTAATCATTTGGAAAGCCTTTGTGTTATACACATATGAGAAAAAATATACACCAAATTAAATCAAAACCACATCTGACATATTCATATTCAGATATAGTAACAACAACCGAAATAAATTCATTATAAGAATATAATTTAAAAGAAGTTCATATCATCGAAGCATATAAGACCCTTACCAACAATTCATCCGAAGCTACAAGTGAACATTGCTCATGTGAAGACCCATAACCCCACAATAATCAGACAACTAGAAAAGAGATCATAAGTAATGACTACCCCATAGGGATATCACCCTCATGAGTAATCCCCCAAACATAACATATTACTTTGGTTGGTCGACCAATATCATGTGCAATCAAAGGAAACCAACATCATATAAGAGCCAACTCATATAAGACAAACAGTGATAAATTTCATTATAACACAAGTCCATAAGAACATAGAACAACTCCTATACTCCCTCAAGGTCAAATTGTCTAATACATAGGTAAAAGTCTCATTACCCTTACCCATGCTAAGCTAGTACACCCTTAAGTCACCACTAGTTAGTGTCCATCTTTTATTACTTCATTCATTTTGATTTAACTGTTAGGAAACATGCCTTAACCGACAATAGACCATGTGAGCAAAACATGGAATCCAGTGTCATGAAACCCTAAAGCTAAAGAAGGTGTTCTACTTGCCAAGGTAGAACCAAACATGAACATAACATTCTAGGTGGATCCACTAGTTTGCATTCATATGGGGGGAAACATTGTTAATGAGCTAAGAGATATACTAGAAACTCGTGTATGAACATTACATGGTAGTATCCATCTCATGAGAACATTAGTGATCTACCTTCCCTCTTGGGAAAGGAAACCTATCACATCTAGTACGCTCGGTGCTAAGTTAAATTTTCTTTGAAATTTCTTTAGGGTCTTTCGTAATATCACATCTTAAATAAGTCCTAACGACTAACCCCTTGAATGATCATGTCATTAGATCATTAGGTATAGGAGGAGAACTTACTTTTATCAAAATCCATCATTCGTGAGATCAACAAATATAGTCCATATCATATAGGGCACACAAGAGACTCAACGTCAACCTTGTATCATTCTTACCCTTACGATGATTCACAATTCAACATTTCATAAACATGCCCATAGAATCATCCTACAATCCTCTTATTAATATATTCACGATCATCATACTTCACTAAATATCATCATCAAGAAAAACAAACATTATTGAAGTAGAGAACCATAATCATAAAGGTTTTACCAAATAGCTTCTAAAAACCTCTTCAAGATTTACATGAATTCACAAAAAAATTAAGATACACCTAATCATCATTTCAAAATTATAGGGAATTAAAAAATAACATACTCAATTTCAAAGTTCCATACTCAATACAATCCAATTCATTGCGGGTTCGGAAAAAGGTTTCAATAATGAATCTTTTAGGATGAACCCATCGGTAAACCCCTAAACTTGGCACTAAGTTTCACTAGACATTAAAGTACGCTTATTCATTTTATTTTAAAACACTAAGTAAGGTTTTATTGTGTTATTTTGACAGCATTTTTTATATTTTGAGATTCAGCTTAGGCGCGTTGGACAAAAACATTTTACGTGGGGAAATAAACAAATCTACATGTGACACATGAATTTATTTTTATTTTTAAAAATACTTCATTTTGTTTGTTTTTTCTCCATGTGTCTAACCTGGGACCCACCCCTTTCTACTTTTTTTTAAAGGCCTTCTTCTTCAATAACTCCACCAACAACAGGGGAAAAGTACAGTTTGTAGTGTCTCTTCTCACAGGTCACTATAGTTGCAAAAAAGGACAAAAATAAAATTTATCTCCCTTGAAACATTCGTCTTCATTGTAATTGATGAAGATATTAAAATTAAATTCAAAAATTAATTATTTGATCTGCAACTTTACATAATTATTTGTTACAATTTCTAGTGAATATAAAAACATTATGGGCAGAAAAAGTTTTAAATTGAGATTGAAACGATCTAAAAATAAATGTTAGGAATATCAATAGATTTTAAATTGATGTTCAATGATTTGCGAACGTAAGAGAAAAAGTGATTGATAACGATTATCAGTCTAACACAGAAAAAATATGGATGAAAAAATTAATGGGTACAAAATAAAAAAAAATTGGTTCCAAGAATGAGGAAGAAGAAATAGGTAATATACCAACGGTTAAAAACAATTTTCATCATGGTGAAATGTGGCGAGAGAGCCGAAGAAAGAGAAAACGAAAAATAATATATTCAAGAGGATGGTGGCAGGAGAGAGAAAACTGAGGAAGAAAACGTATACTAAAATCTGTGAAAAACTATCAAACGCGCTCAGATTATGTAGACACATATAGTGTTGAGGTCAGCAGAAAGATTCAAATGACACAATACAAACTGTTTTTAAAATGAACCCAACAAATATTCTAGTGTTTAAATGAAAAGTTAGTGCAAAGTTTAAGGGGTTGCAGATGGGTCCCTTAAAGGTTTAGAGAAAACTAGTTCAAAGACTAAGAACTATAAACAACTTCACTGATAATTAACCATAGATTATCAATATAAACCCCAAAAAACAAACAACATCAAATCAATTTGAAAAGGAATTGAATGAAAACCTGTTCCTTGACAAGGAAAAAGTAAGGACATATCTATCAAGGAAATGGTTAAGGAACATATACACATCAAAAATTTATAAGCCTCTGGTAATTTCAGAACAACAAGAAGACATGTCTGGTGTTGTTATCTGAGGAGGTTCTAAGCCACAGAGCTACCGACCCAATAGTTTGCAAATTTCATGTTTTTAAATATTATAAGTAAAACTTAAAATAAAGAAGCTTTCATAATAAGTCAATTCCATAAATTATAGAGAAATTTTATGATATATACGAGTTAAATCCTTAATAGATATTGAACATTTTGTAAGATTAAAAAAGAGGCGAATATGGAAATACACACAAATATTTTACAAAGAAAATGGAAAGCGTAAATATGACAAAGTGAAATAAAAGGTAAAAAATTACTAAGTCTTACGTCCGCCAAGTTCATTAATTTAAACAAATCATGTATGCAACTCATTATCTAAGTCATCGAAAATGGTTGGTTCTGGCAAAGTGAGAAACAACATTAAGTTGTGGGAACTTTTGTTTCGGTTGATAAATAACAAGATCAAGATTAAAAAAATACAAGGATCATATAATTTAAGATCGTATCATGAAACAATGATGAATTGACATTCTCGGCAAAATAGGATGGAGACGGGGAAAACATTGTTGCAAAATTAGAGGGAACGAAAATTAAGAAAGTAATAATACCATACACACTCTAAATATGGAGGGTACTTTTTTGCGTAACCCTTGAACTGCGGGTATGGTAAAATTTCACTTACGATGGAGCTTTCTTTTAATAGAAATTCACACCTATAAAAAATAGGTCAAGGAATTTTCACCCCAAAATACCACATTTCATAAAGTGGTGAGTACTTTTTACTTATTAATTGATCTACTGTCGTCTAGCTCTGTGAAAAATCTTTCTCTGCCCATTCCTTGGTTGTATAGTATTTTTAATAATTCTCGATTGGTGGTTGATCATATGTTTAGAATATCATGATTATTATATTTAATAAAAATCCTTTATGATAATCAACTAGCTAACTTTGTTGGCGTCGATTTAAAAACAACCATCTGGCATACCTTGGACTAAATGAGTTCCACCGTTAGATGTGTTGCTTTGTTGATGGGAATTTGGTGAGTCTAGGGGTTAGTAATGTTTTACCTCTTTCAGATAACTTTTCTATATATTTTTTTTTAATTTTTTAATTTCCTTTGAAAATATGTATCTTGTTTGTATGTGTTCCACCCCTTTCCTTTAGTCTTATCAGATGTCCCCGATATATATTTTTAGATTAACACATATTTATAAATATATACATATAATTTCTCAATGTTGATGCAATAAAAAAACAAAAAAAAAAAAAAAAAAAACTGTGTTATAAAATTTTTATTATTTCAGTGTTAGGTGAGGTGATTATATTCTTAATATGACTTGTTCCTTGATGTAGTTTTTTTCTAAAATATTATTTTGATTGACTTTAATTAGGTCTATCGAACAATACTCTCAACCTCACCCTCCATAAGTATAAGTAGGGTTGCATTACCCCATCAATTTAGTTACAAGTGAAAAATCAAAATAATACGATATGTAATAAGTCTTATTCGCTCTAGTGTTCCAATATTATAATTCAGTTAGCGAGGCGTCTTGCATAACATGGAAACCATGGCTACAGTTGAATGAACTTGGTTTGGAAGTATTCATTTTAGTTACGTTGTAAGTGAAATGATGAAGTTATTTAACATTACATAACTTGCCAACCATCCGTCCAGACTATATGTTACAGTAAGTTAACGAGGAAGAGACAGACCCTCCAAATATAGTAAGTATTTTTCTTGGTAATTAACGCTCGTTCAAAAGTACACCTCCGTTGAGAACATAAAGCCAGTGTATCTAACATTTGTCATAGAAATGCCCAATTCATCCTAGCTTTGGACAAAAAGGAATATAGCTGGAAAAAAATATTAATTCATGAGGAAATGACATTAGTTCTTGATTTTTATCGTAATAAAAAAAACCACTGGCTCATCATTAAATATCGAAATTTACGATTATTAATTAAATAAACAATAGATAGAATATGTGAAACTTAAGAATTCAAACACTCTGAAACACAAATATAACAGACTAATCATAGAGAGCAGGCACTGCATGTATTGCTAATGTAAGTCTAATTGTCTATTATAGGTTATTGTAAGTGGGTATTGTTTCTTTCTATATATATGTTATAACCCAATTAGAACTATTGCAAGTATCACTACGAAATTAACTAGACGAACAGAATAAAGAGGTGGAAAGTGAAATTCAATAAAGATTTTTTTTGTTTTTATTTTTTTTTAATCACTATTTATTTATATGAAGTTAGGTATATATTTCCTTTTTTATTAATTCCCAGTAGCATATTCTTTGAACCACTCATTCAACTTTAGAACACAAAAGAAAGAGTACCTGTACCTAAACGTTTAATATCATTAACAACAATCTTTGGAGCACAGGAAAGAAACAAAAGAAAAAAAGCCCCAAATTCAGGCTCTAATCATGTCTGGAAAAAAGCGAGCTCAAATTGACAACAATAGAAACATAAAAAAAAAAGCATAAAAATCAAGCAAGAATCACATGGGATTTGAAAATAAATTCATACAGCCAAAAAAAATGGAGCACATACATTAATGGAAGAAGAAACCAAAAGAGTTAATCATAGAAGTGGTGTAATCTAACAATTGGAGTTCCTACACCAGAATAACGCAGCCTGATGCAACTATTATCAAAAATACTCTTTCCAGATGAGCCATGTCCTCCATCACCTATGACATATAGTGTTGCGATTATTTAGGGTTCTACTCATAAAGGTAAATGTTTGATATTATCCTTATATAAAAAGGTGTTAAAAGGGGGCCATGCCCAACCCATTTCGTCCCAACCTCACGGGCTAAGGATTTGAAGGGATGGGTGGATCGGCTCCTCATTTTGAAGGGTCTAAAAATGCTCGACTCAACACAGCTTTAGAAGAGTTGAGGTTTAGTCCAGGCTTAGCCTTTTTTTTTTTTTGTTCTTTCCAAGTTTATAATTTTATAACATCAATAAAATGAGAAAGATTTTAAAATAAAATATGGGAACATCGTGTTGTTTCAAAATCACTAGAAAAAAAATCTAGTATAATTAGCTGTCTTTGCATACGAATACGCGATCGAGATAAAATAGGACAATCAGATGGTAGGGATACGAACCCACATATTTATCTATGTTCTTAGATACATTTTTAACACTACTTGAATTTCTCGAGAACAACGTACGTGTATTGTGACCCCTCGTATTTACATGATATTGTGGGGCTGATACTTGTATGAATTTTATTGTGACCCTGTATTTACTCTTTTTGTTTAATGAAACATGAACCTCATATTTTAATATAAGTGAAACTTGATGTTTTTTCGTGTTGCCAAACACTTATATGTTGGTTAAACAAACAATCTTTTATTCATGTAGGAATATTTCAATCAACGTAATAAAATGACTACATGAGACAATGAAAACACATTTTCATAGTTCATTAGATCTGTCTACTTTTGTTTGCAAGGGCGTAAATTTTTTCATTCTCTCATGATGTCATTTCCTCGTGTATTTCCCCCTTCTCCCCGAGCTTAGTTTAAGGGCATCTGTCTTTTGATATGCTTATATGTTTTATAGGTTTTTCAATTATATTTAGTTCATATATTTTTTTTCTCTGTCTTTTTTTTATTTGTTTGATTTTAGGTCGAGTGTCCATTAATATTGGAGATTTAATTTTTATTTGTGCCTAGTGGTTAGTGTAATATGCGTGTGTAGTGAGTAATTATGAGTTCAATAGAATATTTCCTAAATTCAAGTAGATTCTAGGATTTATTCATAACGTCGCAATATCAACTTAAATTACTATTATTTTCATCAGTTGTGTTGGGTCTTAAATTCTGTCATATGGGCCATTGTTTTATATAGATATTATATATATATATATATTAGAGATATATACACTACTTTATCTACACATGTGTTGCACGTCGATTACCGATAAAGAAAATTTTGTTACAGTAATACTATTATTTTATTTAGCGAGGATCTTATGATATGGTTTTTGCAACAGTATCTATACATATTCTTTTCTGTAGTTCAATGTGATCATAAAATATATATCTCTTATTCACGCAACATATGAAGATGGTCAATGAGTTTTTTAATTAGTTAAAGGAATATATTATTTCAAATTTTACTAAGGTTCAATCATTTAATTCGTGGTAATCCCTCATAATATTAGCTTATACGCCCGATCTTTTGTTGTCTATTTTTCTTTTCCATCTACCAAAGTTTTTGCACATGTATTTCACGTTGATAATTTTACGTAGCCATATGAACATGTGAACAGAACAACGTAGAGGTGTTAATTTTTTAGAACTATTTTTATTACTTTCTCGGACGTGAATCTCACGTTTTGTCCCCTATTTGATATTAGAAAGACTTAATTTATATATCTAAGTTCAAATCTAGTCGTTTTCATTGTAAGTTAACATAAGAAGTTAACTCTGCACAAAATAGAACAGAAAAAAATTGTGTTAAAATGTTGGAGGTTTGATATATTAAATTCTTCAAGAAAAAATAATATTTTACTTTTATCAAAGAATTGATATAATTGTATTAACTAAAATAATATTATAATTCAGAAATGAAAATTGTCCTATAAAACGATCGTATAAAGAAAATGTGTTGGGCGGTATACCATCAAATTTATAGAAAACATTACAATTTGAAACGAAAAAAGAAAGAAGTAAATAAGAAAGACATGACATCCCATAATTAAAAGGCAACACATTAAAATATATGAAAAAAATTTTTCATCTAATTGAATTACTTTTGTTAGAAGTATACTTACTTACCAAACATATCAAGATGTTATAAAAACTATAATTATATTAATAATAATAATAATAAACAAACGGAAGATAGGCATGAATTATGTGAAGAATAAAGATCAACTAGATATGTATAGAAAATATAATGAATCTAAAAACATATAAGTTTCAATGTATCAGACTTAGTCATTTTTTACTATACCTTTATTTTTTTTATTATATTTTTACTTTTGCACTTATATTTTGTACCTCTCTATAATAGTTAAGTACATGATTTTTTTAAATATTGAGATACATATAAAAAGGAAAAAGTACAAATATGTTCGTTTAAAAAATATAAATGATTATCAAGCAATGAAAAGCATAATTATTATTCTATGAGATTTAACATGTTTACCCTCAAATAATTAAATGATAAATACAAACTCTGATTAGCAGTACTAATTTAGCCTAAAAATAGAAGAAGGTTTGACTAAAACAAGACAGTAATCAATTGAAGTGATATTTAAGAACTCAAAAAGATGGAGATATGAAAAATAATAATTTTACTTACACCTTCATATTTGAGTATATTCAATCTTGTAACTATCATAATTGACATATTTCTTAACAAAAAGAGAAGAATAATGCATAAAATTTTAAGGATGCAAATAAATAAAATATAAGAAAATTCTTTATGATTACAAACTGGTAATGAAAATTTTACAAGAAGATAACAACTAACCTACTGTAGAATGCAAGATTATTATAACTTGAATAAGAACAAGAATAGAAATAATGTGGTGTGAGTATGTGTGGTAGCTCTTCACTTACCCCAACTTATCGTAGAAACTAAGATTGAAAGGTATGACTTTTTTCCAATTATCTACTTTAATTAGTACATGATCGATGATGCATTAAGATATATTTGATGCATGAATTTAAATATAACTTTTCTTAATTATTCCCATCAATTAGATAGATATAATAATTAATTTATTTTAAGAGGAAAATAGGGTACAATGGTAATTCAAAGTCGGAGGAAAAACAACAACATTGTTTTATCACTAATAGGGAGTATAATAATATGGAAAAATTATGGTATAAGCTTGAGATTAGGAAAAATGCACAAGTACCACCTCCCCCTGAATCTTTGCCCGAAATTGTCAAGACACACTTATACAATACTAGGTTAACTATTACCCCCCCTTACTTATTTTCATCAATAATTTCAACAACTTTAAAACTACGTAGTCATTAGCTTGAAAACAACTGTCAACACAGTGCTGGCACACAAGATATAATATAGGTTGGAGGGTACTTGGGAAATTTTCGAGGGTTACAACCCACAACCTGACTTAACATGTTACAAAGCACCCTATTAGCAATTGTTAAACTTTGATCTAAATAAAATTAGAACAGAAAAGGCAACACAAGGTTGTCATACAACTAATGGCAACAAGTACTACGCTCACAAAACTATATATTTTCTATTTTCAGCTAAAAGAAATTTTGTCTTTTTACTCACAACTCTAAGTATCAACATATACTAACATAAAATGCATCACTTACAAACGTAATTCAAACTCACTCAATGGAACAAATCACAGTCAATCTTTAAAAATGCAAGAACAAGAATAGTAAAAAGGATTAAAAAATTGTGGCGTTAAAAAAATGATACGTATTTTTGTGTCTTATAGGAATAGTCATAATCTTTTGAGAAGTCAAAACCTTTGAAAAAGGTCACAACTTAATTGAAAAATAAGTCCACAACTTATTGAAATCGTTAAAACTCTTGAAAGGCATAAACTCTTGAAAAAGTCACAACCTCATTGAAATTATATTTTTTTGTGTCTTATCGGCACATATCATGACCTTTTGATAAGTCCTGACATTTGATAATTCACAACCTCTCAAAAGTCCAACAAATTAATTGAAAAATGACATTTGTAAGTAGTCACAACCTCAATTCAACAGTCACAACTCATGAAAGTCACAACTCTTTTGAAACGCACAACTCATTGAAACGACCACTCAGTGAAAAATCCAAACCGTTGAAAAAAAAGTAACCACTTCATCAGAAAAAGTCATATCTATATTATATATATTATAGATATATAATATCAATTGTGTATAAAGAATCATGACACCTGTTTTACATTAAAACATAGCGCTTTTTTTTGCTATTCTTATTTTAAAAATTTCCAAGTATAAAAATTCATCTAATATTGTTAGTTTGATATCACTTAACAGGCCAGGTAAGGAATTAATTGCAATGATAGTTGACACTATTTAATAAAATTTACATGGAGGGTGTTTCGTCTATGATCTTGAGATAATCTATGTCAAAAGACCCATTAATCTTTGAAAGATTTTATATCATGTATATGAGTTTCATATCAATTGCTTCTAAATTAGCACTGGAAATGGATGATGAAAATTGGGAACATTTGATGTAGAATCAACAAGACAATTAAGGCCGATTTGCATGTTAAATATTGAATGATGATTAAAATTTTCTTCATAATATTTTTAATGATTCAATTTTGTTGATGATCAGAAATTAATTTAAACCTTAGTTGTTGAGTGGAGCAACCGGTATTGCGTAACACTAATTATGATCTATCCTCCCCGTAAAAAAATAGTTGTTGAGTGTCCTCCTACCACATAAAATATAGAGCTTGTGTTTCTTCATCTCACCATTTTATGAAGAAAAAGGGCTTAAAAATGAAAAATCGAGTTAAGGACTAGTCTCCCTAGAGTAAAATGTTTTTTCCCTTTAGAGTTTTCATTTTATTCTAATTCCACTTCTATGATGTGTTGATGAACATTTATAATTTGAAGTGTTTTGATGAATTTGCTTCAAGCTAGACATCTAACTAACTCCAAAAAGCTAAATAGAATTTTGATAGTGTAAATCTATATGAGCAACCTCTGGCCATGTAAGTCTAGATACTTGTTTGAAGACATATATAAGTGAAGAGGGAAGATGGAAGAACTTAAGCGTGGAGCCTAGGTTTCTTCTTATCACTTGGGAGAGATTTAATTAATGTAAAAACATTTTCCTTTTTTGTTCAATTATCTATTGGGCAAAAAGGACAGTGTGTCTTTAACCTCACTTCCTCCTGTATTCACAGAAGTGTTGTTGAATACTGTAATAACGACTTTTTGGTGTCAATACATATTTCGAGTGTAAGACCACAAATTGGAATAAAATCTTCTTTACTTTTGATAAGCCTGACACACTAGCTTTCTTACTAGAAACATGGATCGGCTAGCTCTTTGTTTATAACTTAGTAAATTGAGGGGCTACGAAAAAGAGACATTGGAGACTTTGGACTTGGAAACCCTAGCTTTCTTCCTAGAACTTGATAGAGAATTAGAGGGGGATAACTTGGATGTGAATGGAATTTGAGAGAATGAGAGAGTTAGGTAGATTTAGGATTGAGGTAAGCTAAAGGTCCTTAGAATTAGGTCAAATGATGTGCATAGACATTAAATACCTAGAAAAATAACCAAATATAACCTTCCAGAATTACTAGCGGAAGTGAATCTATTATTTGGACCATTCTATGGCTCAATATTGTCAACGATAGAACCACTTCAGAAATTCTCACTCCTACATAATCATTCTATCTTTATCCAATTTTTCCTAGCCTCTACAGACAACTTATATAGAGCCCATTTAAAGAAACAAAATTTACTTAGCCTAGATCATTCTATGCAACCCAGATATTGACCCATATGAAAATGACTACAATCCCACCCTTCTATTTGTATGCCCAACATCAGAGTCTCACCATTTAATAAAACTCAACTCAACTACTTTCTTCCTATGATCTGTAGACTTTCCTTATAGTTTTTTGCTAAGAGTCACAGTCCTTAAACAAGGACAATATCTGAACTCTTCCTTTTCATTCCACTTATGACTTTTCTGAATGTTAAACTATGAGAATGCTTCATCTAATCTCTTATCACTAGTTAAATTTATCTAATTGTGACATCCAGTTTGTCCTTTCTTTGATAAATTTGTGATATTGGTTTTGGTGAAAGTATAAGTCAAATTTTACCATCACCTAATGTTTTAATATTCCCAAATAGCTAATAAAGAAGCTAGATGTGGTTGTTGATTCCTCTTATTCTATGATTCCATTTATTTGCTTCTAATCTTTACACCATCTCTTATTTATGACCGTAAACTGTTTGTGGAATACTAAATTAGGACATCTGCTTTTCTAAATGAAGAATTTCTCTAAATCATATCTAGGAGCTTTTCTACTGACAAGATACCTTTTGTATCACAATATCTTAGTAAAAGACATACCTGTATAATTCTCTAGTAAAGTACTAATATTAACAAACAAAATTTTTGACTAATACAAATTGACCTATTGAGATCATACACAAATCCACATATGAAATTACGATAATTCTTTTCTTGACGATGGTGTAGTTCCATAGTAGATCGATTTGTGAGATAGTACATGATATGCCAAAGTAATGCAGGAAGAGTTTGGAAGCCTTCATATGTAAATAGAAGACCAATTTCAAACCCAAGATAATGCCCCTTAATAAACCTTAACTAATGCTGTGATAGAAGAAACCAAATATCTCTTGAAACAACAAATGCTGTACTTATTTTTCAATCAAAATTGCCTCCTAGATTATTTGATGCTTTGTTTTCCTACATTTGAAGGCCCACATAGACAAATTGAATCAGGGCCACACCACGCATATTGTTGGATACCCTTTAAATATAAACAAAAGGCTAAAAGGTACCACATAAAGCTACAAAGACGCTCCTAGATATAGATAATTTTCTTTTGAATGAAACTATTTTTCCTTATATATTTCCTCTGAATGTTTCCACCAGTCTCAATTATTCTTTGAAATCACTTTTCTATCATTGGGGATAATTGTTTTATTGTGGTGATACGAACAACTTTTGTTACTGATTAATGGCGTGAAACACACCCTTTTTATGAATACGACTAAACAGTCACCAATAATATGATGTGCATACATTGGATTAAAATGCATATCAATATCATCTAAGCATGTAACAATCCCTTCCTAGTCCTAGCACATATGTTTTCTAGTGATGCCCCACCGCTCACTGCACCTCCTAAGGACAGCTAAGAAAATTCATACCACCAACTATTTGAAAATGAATACAACTACACTTTACTAACTTGCTTTTCCCCTACACCTAACACCTCACCCCCGGTCCCTTCACTTTCATTCAAATTCATCATATTCAATCATGACATATGTCACGCCGGAGCACCCCACAGACTAACTGGCCTCTTGGTCCTCAAAGAGGACTTACCTATCCCTTAGCATACATCATCACATCTCATTAGTATAAAAATGCGTAATAAAAATTTTACATCGGGAAGTGTACTTTAGACTTCTCACATTCATAAGGGACTTTACATAGACTCCCTCTCTTATGCAGTAATATAGATCAATTAAATTTAGACATGGTCAATTTATTAAAGTAGTTTTTTTAATACTTTTGGTCCTCCACATATATTAGTTAAACGCGAGTTACAAACGTTTGTGCATAGCCCTTATAAGTACAATAGGTCCACATATACACCTTAAAAACAAGAGTCTCCAACAATAGATCTCAAGATAAGTAAATGAAATAAGTGTCTTAGACATAATCAATACTACTAGGATAGTAACACTATTGGCACCATCCCGACTTTGAGGACTCACCAACAACTTGGGGAATTCATTCTTTTTTACACATTGACCCGAAACACCTTAACAACCTTAACCTACATATTTGGAAGATACATAAGAAATACGGTTAGTACAATCACTTGTACTAGTATGGAAACATATTCACATAAAACCTTTGAAGAAGTGAAATAAAATGGACCATTTCTTCCTTTGGAACATGTTAATGGGAGTCATTTGGAAAGCCTTGTGTCCGGACATATGTGAGAGCATATACAAGCAAATGGATCAAAAAAACCCAAATAAGACATAACTCATATTCTACATATAAACAACACCAACATAAGCATATAAGCATATCAATCATTTCAATATCATAGCATCAAGAATATAAAACTCTAAAACTCTTACAAATATGCACATCCTAGACCTACAAGGCAATCTCCTGTGAAGCCCCATTACACCACAATCAAGTAAACTAGCAAAGAGATCGTAAGAACTTTCTTACTTATATGACCAACCATCATGAGTACTCACCAACATACATATACTTAGAAACAATATCCAGTTCCTCAATGAACCAACATAATATAGGGAGCAACATCATATAGGATCAACATGGATAAAATACATTTAACTTATCACCAAGGTGAATAAGAACAACATCCTATGACTCCCCTCAAGGTCAACTGTGTAACACATAGGTAAAAGTCCCGATACGCCTTACCAATATTAGTAGTACCCTTTATGTCACCCTAGTTAAGTCATATTTATTACTTTCCATTCATCATTTTAACTTTTGGGAAACAACGCATTAACTGACAATAGACCTATGTAAGCTAAACCTGGAATCAGGTTTCATTAAACCCTAAATCGAAGAAGGTGATCTACTTCCCACGGTTATAACAAAAATAATAACATACATTTTTTTAGGTGGATCCATTAGTTTGCATTCCTACGGGGGGAAACATAATTTAAGGAACTAGGAAGAGATATGGAAACTAATTGATGAACTTTGCAGGAGAAGTATCCCATCTCATGAGAACATTGTGAACCTAATTACTCTTGGAATGATACAACATCACATATCCTAAGTTCTCTGGGTGGCTAAAACTAAAATTTCCTTTGAAATGCCTTTAGGTCATTCTTATCATCAAATATTATATAGGCCTAGAAGACTCATCCCTTGTAATATTCATTTCATTAGCTCAATTAGGTTGGATGAAAATTCCTTTCGTCATAATCCATCATTAGTGAGATCAACTATCACAGTCTATCATATAAGGCACAAAAGAGAATTAGCTAACCTGTATCATCATACCCTACCCATGATCTCACAATTCCACATATTCCATACATTCCATCATAATAATCCATATAATCATCTTCTTAATCTAACTCACAACATCATCCATCAAGTTAATATATCAGCATCAAAATAACCAACATTATTGAGTAGGGAAATCAATCATAAAGGTCCTTATCAAATAGTTTCCAAAACTTCTTCAAGTTTTTACCTCCCAATTCATCAAAAAATTTCAATGATACACGCATCATAATTATCCTCATCTATAGTTTAATTAACAATAACACATGATCAATTACACAACTTTGATCATATACACTTCAATTCATGGTAGTGTTAGCAAAGGGTAACAATATGAATCTTTTATAGAAACTATGTGCAAGAATAAGAACTATAACAACTTCACCAGTAATTAACCATAAGATTCATACAATATAAACCACACAATAAAAACCTCAAATTCCAATTTGAAAAGAACTCACCAAATTAATTGAAACCTCTTTTTTTTGGACAAGAATGTAAGAATATATATATCTAAATCAAGGAAATGCAAGAAAATATCAAAATTCAAAAAAATTTAAGTCTCTTTGTAATTTCAGAACACAGACAAATTTTTCTGGTGCAATTCATTTTTGAGATTTTCTAACCCGATGGAGCTAGCGACATATATTTTTTTTCAAATTCATTGTTAATTATTTAATTACCTAAAATTAAAATGAAGAAGCTTTCATATAAAGTCACTTACATAAATTATTGATAAATTTTAGATAATACGAGTTAAATCCATAATTATACCGAACATTGGTAAAGATAAAAAAGAAGAATGTTGAAATATGTTTAAATATACAAATTTTTTACAAAGAAAATGGAAGCTAAACTGACAAAGTGAAATAACAAGGTGACAACTTACTAACTCTTAAACGTCCGCCAAGCAAGTTCTTAATGGCTACAGCTACAATCATGTATGAAACTCATTATTTCTAACGTAACAGAAATGGTGTCTGGCAAAGTTGATGCGCACAACAATAATTTGTTGGCATCTGTTTTTTTTAGTTGATAAATCACAAGATCAAAATTAAAAATACAAGGATCATATCATTTAATATCATTATCATTAACACTACTAATTGAAATTGACATTCTTTGTCTCATAGAACGAGACGGGAAACATTGTCGCAAAATATGGAAGAAATTAAGAAAGGTAAATATCCATGACCACTCGAAATATGGGGTACTATTAGTACCTTTGACCTGTTGTTTTATGGGTAACTTTTTTCGCTATAGATGGAGCTTTTCTTTAATTGAAATTCACCTTAAAATAGGTCAGAATTTTCTCCAAATACCACATATTCATAAAGTCTGAGTACTCTTTACATTTTACTTGATATCTTTCTCTCGCTCTGTGAAATCTTTCTCCGTCCCATTTGTTGTTGGTCTAAGTATGAAAATTCTTCACTTGAGTTGATCATAATTATTTGGTATTATGAATTTATTTTTAATTTAATCTATGACTCATCAACCAGACTAACTTTTTTGGTCGATTTTACAAGACAACCATCTGATATACATTGGACAAGAGTTCCAATGCAAGATCTTTTGCTTTTTTTTGATGAATTTGGTGGTCTAAGGCGGTTAAGACTGTTTTATAAAACACTTTTTCATAACATTTTCCTAGATGTGTTTCTTTTTCGTTTTTTACTTTTTTTTTGTAAAATAAGTTGTGTGTATGTTGTATCCCTTTTTTATTTTTCTTACGGATGTTCAATATCAGTTTTATAGATTTAACACATATTTATACATATCTCTATCATGGCAATTTCTCAATGTTTTATGTCATGAACATGTTAAAAAGTTATTTACATTCATTTTAGGGGATTAATATAAACTATAATATGACTTGCTCATTATTGTAGTGTTTTTCTAATATTTTTTTTATAATGCATCACTTTGGTCTAATCTAAAACAAATCTCTTAACTTCAGTTCGATCTTCACCAAGGGTAGAAGATAGGGTTGCATGCACATCCAATTATACAAGTATTTAATACAATTTATATGAGATTTAATTATGTCTTATCTCTCTATTGTTTTTCAACATATGCTTTCAATCAGCTAGCTTCTTTGCATAACAATTGAAAGAGACCAATGTCCGTTCTAACTTTGATGAACTTTGTTTGAAGTATTCCATTAATTTCATTAGTAAGAGAAATTAATGAAGTTCTGTTTTACTATTAATTTGCAAAAACATCCTTCAGACTATATGTATAAAATAAATAGAAGCATGTACTTGGGGGTTTTATATATTGGATATGTAAAGTAATTTTTCTAATATTTTATGTAAGTGTCCTGTTGTTTATTGTCTAGAGTTGTTCGACTAATTTAGAACTAATTGAAGTATCATTATAATTACTGAAGAGATGCCAACCAAATAGAGAGGTGGAAGTTTTAAAATCTTCAAAGGATTCACTTTCTTATTTATTGATGTTAGGTTCTATTCTCCTTTTATTAAATAGTCTCATTACATTTCTTGCAAACACTCATTTCAAATTTAGAAAAGATCTAATAGTCCTTTACCTATAGTTAAATCTCACTTCACAGCCTTCGTGTTTGAAGAACCTAAAAGCACCCACATTCAAGATGATATATCCTGTCTGAAAAAAGAGGTGAAGCTCAATAGACAATCAATAGCAATAGCCAAAAAAGAAGACTTAAAAGTTAAACAACGAAACAAATTTGAAGATAAATTCCACATCCAATACATGTAGAAGATACCTACATGGAAGAAACAACAGAGATATTAGACAGTGGTGAAATCGATCAAGTAGAGTTTCCTCACCAGAATACAGTCAGCAGCAACTATACAACAAAATACTCCTGCCAGAATAAAGCCTGTCCACCATCACCTCATGACAGGATTGTAGTGTTTGTCTATGTTATTTAGGGTTTAACATAAAGATAAATGGTTTTGTTATAAGACTTAGTTTTAGAAAGATGTCAAAAAGGTAGCGGCCTAGAACATCCGGCTAAGTCTCATACCGCCTTTCCTCTTCCCTTACCCCTTTCTCGTGTTTTACCACTCGACTTTTGCAGGCCTACACAATGCTAACTCAACTCATTTGTAGAACATGCCTGATGGCTGTGATGACTAGCCCTTTTTTATTTCCTTTTATCTCTTCCCAATTTTAATATTTTCTCCATCAAGAAAATGGAGAAGTTTTACATAAATATTGACCACATTCGTGTTTATTTCAATAACACTAGGAAAAACATATAGTAAATTACATATCTCTTTCACACCGGATATGCGAGCGAGATAAAAAGTGACAAAAAAAATGAGAGGGAAGCATAGGTCGCGAGATTTATCTATGTATCCTATATCCTGTGGATTTACTTCTAGATAGATGTATTTAGATAGTGCTTTGGTCTGGTGAGCCCTTCTAATTTTCCCAATATAGACTTATACTTGTAGATGTTTAATTGTGAACCCTTTTATTTACTCTTTTGTTATCTGACTCATCTCAGTATTTCAGTATAAATTTTTACCTTGGTATATTGTGTGGTGGTTGCAACAAACATTATACTTTTCTAAACAAACAATCGTTTGATTCATCTAGACTATTTCAAGCACGTATGACTAGCATGAAACACAGAAAACTCCTTTTTATGAATTCTATCTAGATATGTCTGCTTTTGTTTCCAAAGGCCGTATTATTTCCATTCTCGTCACGAGCTCATTTCCTTCCCCGATTTTCCCCTTCTCGATGAGCTCAATTTCAAGGGCATTTATCTTTTGATATGCATTATAGTTTCTTAGTTTTTCAGTTATGTTTTGGTGGGTGTCTTTCGTTTATCCTCTTTGCCTTTTTTCTATTTATTTTTTTGATTTCATGGTGAGTGTCATTGATTTTTCAAATTTTTTTTGGAGAGTTGAACTTTGGTTTGTGCCTGATGTAGTGTAATAATGCTTTGTAGTGGGTGTATGACTTTCTGAATGATTTCAATAGAATATTTCGGACGTTTAGCAGATGTTAGGATTTAATATTCGAAAATCACAATTTCATGAGAAACTTCTAAACTTGATATCTCAATTGTGTATAAAAATATTGATACCTTGTTACCGTCAAACAAGATAGGTAGCTTTTTGAATATTCTTAGTTTATGATTAGAATATTTTACATGGTACAAACAATTCACGAACAATGGTTATTTTTCTTATCACTTAACACACATATTAATACATGATGATATAACTGTGACCTTCAAAATCACTAATTTTATTTGATCTGAGCTAAACTATTAACGAAACCATTAATCATGAACATATTATAGATGTATATGATTGCATTCAATGGTGTTCATAAATTAGCATATAAATTTTTGCTAAAGGTGTGGAAACTTTGGTGTAGAATCAACAAAATTGGTGGATACTACATATTAAATATTGATTTGATGTTTTAAATAATTTCTTGATAATGTTTAATGATGCAGATTTTTGTTGATGATCAAATTATTTACCTTAGATTGTTAGAGGAGCTACCGGTATTGCGTACCACTAATATGATGTTTCCTCCCCAATACAATATATAGTATTGATGTGTCCTCCTCACCCAAAAAGATACCGTTGGTGTGTTTTTCATCTCACCATTTAATGAAAAGGAATTAAATTTAAATGTGAGAGTTGGTAGCGTTAGAGGTTGAAAGGTAAGTTTGTAGGTCATAGAATTAGGTCAAACCCCCCTAGCATACACATTAAATACATAGAAAAAGATCCAAGTACCTTTAAGAATTAACTGGCAGAAGTAATCTATTATTGGACCTAAGGTATGTGTACTTTTCTATGGCTCGTAATGTTCACAATAAACCACTTAGAAATTCCAAAAATACCACTTCATTGCGAACCAGTCTAACAATTTGTCGAATTTCCTACTCCTGCGTAAGCCAACTTATAGATCTCATTTTTAATCACACGAATTTACCAATCCAAATCCCTTCTATGGAACCCATATATGACCTCTGAACTGACGACAAATCGCGCCCTATCCATTGTACTCCATCATAACAGAGTCGCAACATTTCTAAAGCTTAACTTCAATATTCCTCCCTATGACCCGTAGGACTTCTTATAGTCCTGTAGCCTCAGACGCACAATTCCTGCAACAATGGAAACATCTAAACTATTCCTTTTTCAATCTAACTTATCAATTTCTGAAATGTTCGAAATGTAACCACTAATATATCTTCATCTCATATTACTAGTTATTCTTCTAATTTTTCGAGCAGTTCGTCCCATTTTATCAATTGTCAAAGGTTTGTGTGTTAAAAGTGAGAGTCAAGTCCTCATCACCATACCTAGGGTAAAATACCATCATAAATAGCTAAAAAAGAGTAATTGTGTTGCTAATTCCTCTTCTTCTGTACTAGATGATTTCTTTTAATTTGGCTAATCTTTACATCATCCTCACACTATGATAACTAATTTTGTGACATGTTAAATTAGGACATCTGCCTGTTGTAAAAATGATAGTATCCTCTACATATATATCTATAAAACTTTTTTACTAGACAAAGACCTTCTCACTGGATCATAGTTCTTATGGAAAGACAGCCATTATAATCCTTTATAGTAAGTACTAATTACGCAACAAATTTTTTCGACTACTATAAATTGACCTCTACCACATACCAACCATTGTGATTTAACAAATATTTCATGGGAAGGAGGTGAGGTTAACTATATTTCATCTATGTACCTAAATATATGTGAATCCACTTCGATAGAGTTATCTAGAACAATATACGTGTACTTGGGAGCCCATTTACGTGATATAGTCCTTATACTTGTATGAATTTTTGTGATTGTGAACCATTCGATTTATTCTTTCCGTAAAAAAATTTAACACAAGTCGAACCTCAGTATTTTCAATATAATTTTTAACTTGATATTGTGCGGGTTGACAAACACTTAGAACGTGGACTAAGGAAACAAATCTTTTGATTCATGGTAAGCAATAGTTTCAATCGCGGGTTTTAGAATTGACTAGCATGAGACAAGAAATCTTAATTTTCAATAGATCATCTAGAAATGTCTAAATTTGTTTGCAAAGGCGTTACCTTTTTCCATTCTCTTATGAAGCTTCGTTCCTCCATGATGTCCAACCCCTTCTCCCACGAGCTCTGTTTCAAGGGCATTACGAATTCCCTGAAGATGGAGAACCAAATAGAGAGGTCAAAGTTCAATCAACAAGATTCACTTCATAATAATTTGAAGTTGAACCTTTGTGGCTCCTCTCCATTTGTGTCCACAGATTCTTTTAGGCCAATAAATAGAAAATTTGAACAAACGCGAAAAAGAAACGTGTCCATCAACTTGGAAAATGGACCTTTAACATTAGCGAAGGTAACCTTCGAAATGGAGATTAATAAAACTTACATACCAAGACATACTGCTCAATTCTTCAATTAATGTAAAAATCTAACGCCCCCGCACGTAGAATTGAACATCTAAAGCATGGAACTTAAGCTTATAAAGTAAGGATTTAAGCAGACTACATCATGCAGAATAAATTTTTCATTTCATCAACCAAACTCAAACTCTTACTGCACCACACACCACATTAAGCATCCAAACAGTGGGGAGTCCTATCTTATGAAGTGAAGAATAACAAGGCGTTAGTCAAACACACTCCAATTTTGTTATCATCTCAATTGCAATTCTTACAACACTCATTAAAATTTTGTGAAACAAATCTAAGAGTTCCTTTACATAAAAGTTTAAATCCATCCATACAATTCTTTGTAGCTGCAAAGAACTAAACCCCCCCAAATTCGAATGATATATCGTGTCTGGAAAAAAAAAAGCGAAGCTCAAATAGCAATCAATAATAACAGCCAAAAAATACATAAAAATTAAGAAAAGAAACACATTTGAGATTTGAGATATATTATCACACCCAAAAAATTAGAAGCAGAATAACATACATGGAAGAACCAAAAGACTTGATCAAAGAATCCCCGTGTATCTGTCAATGGAGTTCCTACAGGACCAAATAACAACCACCCTGAACTACTATAAAAATACTCCCTGCCTAAAGCGAGCCTGTCCACTATCACCTTGACAGGATTATAGTGTTGCGTGTTATTTAGGGTTTAAAGCATAAGGTCAAATGGTTTGATATACCTTTATCAAGAAAGAGGTGTTTAAAAAGAGGCGACCCAGCCCCTTCGACCGAAATCGTGCACGAGCCAAGAATTGAAGTGGCTAGGGTGGTCGGCTCGTCATTTTTGAAGGGTCTAAAATCTCGCCGGGGAGACCGAGCTCAGAATGGTCGAGTTTGGTTGGGCGAGCTAAGCACTTCTTTTTTCTTGTTTTTCTTTTCAATTTTATATTTTTATAACATCAAGAAAATGAGAAGATTTTTTAAAATAAATTATGGAAAACATCTCGTTTGTTTCAATAACACTAAACAAAATCTAGTATTATTCCCGTGCATTTTGCATATCAAATCGCGAACAAGAAAATAGTGGACAAGCAAGATGGAGGGAGGTGAAAGGACACAATATTTAGCTATGTTCCTAGATACATGTGAATCTACTTGGATCGATTGTATCTAGATATGTCCTTTTATTAATAGCCGATTCTATTTACGTTATCTAGACTTTACCTTAAATGTATTTTATTTGTTTGAACGGCTTCTATTAATATTTTCTTATCTGTCTGAACTCATTGGAACCGGAGTGTTTGGGCAATACTAATGGTTTAAATGGAGAGTGTGGCGTGTTGCACACACACCTGAGAAGTTGTGGCTAAAACAAACAAATAGTTTTTGATTCATGTCTGGATATTTCAATCACTATAAATGACGAGCTGAACAAATGAAAAAATCATATTGCATAGTTCAAATCCTTAGATATGTCCTACTTGTTGCTTGGAAAGATCACAATTTTTCCATCTCCTCTCATGAGGTCAGTTCCTTCCCGTGAATTTCTCCCCCTTCGCCCATGAGCTCAGTTCAGGGATTTCGTCTTTTATATTCATTATAGTTTTTCTCAATTTTTTAAGTTATGTTACTTCGTAAAATGTCTTTTTCTTTATCTTTTTGTATTTTTTTGATTTAGGGTCTGTGTCCATTCAATTTTCTAATATTTTTGGAGATTTAGTTTTATTTGTGCCTAATGTTTAGTGTAATATACTTGTGTATGGAGTACTAATGAAAACTTCAGTAAAATATTTGTAAATTCGCGATTATAATTCTAGGATTTATTCATAACGACTCAATAGCAACTTAAAATACTAATTATTTTTCACCAATTGTCTTAGTATTTATTATTAGTCCATTAATATACATATATATCCTATATTATAATATATATATATATATATATATATATATCTATATTTATAATATATATATATATATATATATATATATATATATATATTGTTAATATTTTGTTACAAGTAAATCATATTATTTATTTAGCGAAGTTTTTAACAATATGGTTTGCACAAAATAATATTACAGATTCTTTTGTGTATGTGCAATGTGGATCATAGTATATATCTCTTATTCATGCGAACATATGAAGATGATCAACGAAACTTTTTATTGGTTAGATGAACATATTAATTTCAATTTACTAATGTTCAATCATGTAATTCACGGTATCTCAATAATATTACCTTATAGACGATATTTGTTGTATATTTTTCTTGTGATCTATCCAATTGTGTTTTCACATGTATTTTACGTGATAATGTTCAGTAATCATATGAACATACCAAAAGAACAACTACATTTATTTTTAAGAACTATTTTTGTTAGTATATTGTTGGGAAAATGCATGATTACTCCCTCAACCTATGCATGAAATCTCAGAGACACACTTATTTTATACTAATGTTCTATTACCCCCTGAAATTATATTATAAATAGTTTTTTACCCCTTTTCGGCCTACGTGGCACTAGCTTGAAAAAATGCCAACACACGCTGGACTTACAAGATAGTGCCACATAGTTGTATTTGCAATAATTAGTAATAAGTAAGAAAATATATAATGTAATAACTAATGGCACAAGCAATATACTGATAAAAATGTATATTTTATGTTTTGACCAAAAAGAAACGTGTCTTTCCACTACCATTCAATAGTAATCAACATATACTTAGATCAAAGGCATCACTTACAACCAGATTTAAACTCACCGAACGAAAACAAATTGTAACACCGCCAATAGCCAAAATAGACCAAAAATCAGTTTTTTTCAAAAAAATCTGCAAGTGCAACTAGCAGTGGCATCAACGGTCCGTAGGACAGACGACGGTTCATGATGCACAACCATTGATGGGATCAGAAACTCCAAAAAATTCAGCCCAAAAAAATTTGCTATGTCTTGATCGACGGTCCGTAGGTTAGATGACGGTCCGTAGTCCGTGACCTTCGATCAAGACCCCTATTCACCCACTCCTTACAAGAGCTATAGATTACCAACACAGTTCGTAGGATAACCTAGGGTCCGTAGGTGGAAACTTTGCAGGCAATTAATAGGAAATATAGTTGGGTCAACTTCAAATGATAATAAGTATTAGCAAAAAATGAATTAGGTGTCCCATGACCTACCCAAAGATAGATAATTGAATAATCTTTTTATAGTCACCGATCTTGCTAAAATCAGACTTGATAAAAATGTTTATGCCTATTTAGTCATAGGCCTGTTGCAACAGCCCTGACACGGAACCACCACCGACGGTGCATTAGGCAACGATGGACTCGTCAGTTCCTGCCATCGTTTGGCCTGACAACAACTCTCCCAAAGGTCTTTTTACCTTTCCCACTTCCATTTAAACCATAATTACCTTGTTTTTTTATTAACCTAAAATCATCATATTTTAGTCAGTATCATCGCCTGGAAACAATGAATTAAGACTCTCCACTACAATCCTAAAATCAAAACCATAAACAAATTAAGAAGAAATGAGACAAGCTCAAGAACCCTATTCAAGACACCACAAAGTTTTCCAGGATTTCCATCCCTAAACAAATCAAGTAATTTTTTCCATGGATTTCATCACCAGGCATGTGAGATTTCACTAGTGTGTTCCTTTCACCCATGGGGTCCCTAGTTTTCGGTCAGATTCTTCATTCTCTTATCATGATTAAACCTAGGGTTTCTAGAACTTAGGTAGAACTTCATGAATTTATTAAAATATATATATTTTAAATCAGATTATCATGTTATTTCTCATATTATCGCATGTATTTCAGAACGTTAGCTTTGTATTTGTTTAGTTCTTGAATTACATATGTTATGTAAGATATTTCAGATACTTCAGATGTACATGCCTCAATTATAAATGAATAATTACTAGATTAGTTATTGCACTCTCATTTTTTATATTCATTTTTGAGTTATCCACCATTTACAGAAACTCAGACATAATTAGTTAATTTACAAAAGTCATTGGGAGTAGACCGAGTTGGACTAGGGTTTAGCGTACCCAATTGTCCCACAACTACTAGCCAAGTAGTATGTAAGTCCCATCTGTGGGCAATTAGTTTAGTGATCACGACAGCATGCCTTTATACCTTTGTCAGGGTATATTGGGTCCTCCCGATGGGGCGTATGCATCAGACTCCACATTTATTTCATGTGGTTTTATCATCGATTATTAGTAGCTCTAAAGGATCAATCAGACTCTTTGAATTGTCCATTTATCGTTATCACAGTAAATATTAAGTATCACTTTCAGCATGTTTAAATTTGTCATGCATCCATAGCCTCAGATTCTTTATCATGTCATATTATGTACTTGCTTTTAGCTTTTCAGTTATGGTTTTATTTTCAGCTTTACATCTATCCTACATGCTCATTACCTTTCAGTACTGACGTATCGTGCTCACAATCTTGCTTGTGATGTGTCAGGTTCTCAGCATCTAGATCAAACATAGACTTTTCGATCTTAATTTCAGCAATTCAGTGGCTGTCCTTATTTTCCAAGGACAACAGTCATGAGTGTCATTTTAGTATTTAGTCATTTAGTTTTAGTTTTTTCTAGATTTAGCTGGGGGCTTTTCCTACAATTTCTAGTCTAGTTAAGAGGCTATTTTCAGACATAGTTAGATTCAACTTAGTATTGAGTTAATAATTTCTTTGTATTAAACTTATTTTTTTCAAATATCTCCGTTATATAATATGGGTATTCCCCATATTTTAAGATTTAATTATGATTTAGCTTCCACAACAGCTTATATTCTTTAGTATGCTCATGATCATGCCAGCAGGGTTACATTGGGATCTCTTGTGGTCCTAGGTTCCGTGTCCCCGTCCCGGTGGTAGCTTGAGGCGTGAGACAAATTTTAATATCACATATATAAAACAAACCAGAAATTTGTAGGTGAAACCGACGGATACAATCCACAGACCGTACTTTCATCTACGGCCTGTACTGTGCAGCCATCATTTGAGTTTTAAGCCCCCCCTCCCCCCCAAAAAAAAACTCAGCCTAGAAGGTTTGACTAAGCGTCGAATGACGAAAGGACATACGGTCTATAGTATGTGTCCTTTCGATCATGAACCCAATCACCCACTCTCTGACAAGAACCATGATTGACCAGTACGGTCCGTAAATGGACCTACGGACCATAGGTTAAAATTAGCAGACAGTTAAGGTTGTTGGGTCAACTTCAAATGGCCATAAATGTTAGCTCAAAATCAACTAGGTGTCTCATGACCTACCAAATTATAGATAACTGAATTATCTTTCCATAGACACTAACCTTGCTAAATTCAGACCTCTAAGTAAAAAGTTATGATCATTTTAGTAAAGGTCAGTCAAACAAACTCAACCTACTGACCCAACGACGTACCGTCGATTGAAAAATGGCCCGTCAGTCCAGGTCGTTGTTTGGTTCGACGGCAATAAAATCAAGTCTTTTGGTCTTTGTACTTCATTTAACCCCTATGAACATAACAAGAACTTACCTAAGTCAAATCGAATCAAAACTTAAGAAATAGACGCAAAAAGGAGAAACACGGTCAAGAACCCTAGTTGCAAAACGCAACAAGGTTCCACAGCAGCTCCAACCCCCCCCGACAGCTAAATATTTCCTCTATGGATTGCATCCATCACCAGGTATGTGAAGATTTCACTTAATTGGTTCCTTTCACCCTATTTAAATCCTTAGTTTTAAGTCAGTTCTTGATTCTTTTATCAAGGTAACCTAGGGTTTAAGAATACACACCAAATCACAATAATAGTTTTCGTCATACTATTCTAAATCAGATTGAAGATTATTATTCAGTTTATCCGATGAATTTTCAGTACCTACTCATGTAGGATTCTTAGTTCTTAATTAAACATGCTAGTTATATATTTCAGTTTTCTTTCAGATATACATTTCTCAGTTCTAAATGCATATGTATAGATTAATAATTGCACTCGTCAAGTTTTTGCATGTTAAGTCTTGAGCCTATCTAGTATATCATGAATTTCAGTGCATAATTTCTTAATCATTTAATATTCATTGGGAGTAGCATAATACCCAAGTTTCGGACTGAGGGTTCACAGCGTACGCCAATAGTCCAAGAAACTACTAAGTCGAGTAGGTTATAACCTCCTCTGTAGGCATCAGATCACGCCAGCATTACTTTATACCTTTGGCAAGGGTATATTGGGTCCTTCCTCGTTGTTGGCTTATACATCATACCTCACATTTACTCCATGTGGTTTTATGTATCGGTAATTATACTCCCACAATTTAGTTGAGAATCGTTATTGCATTGATAATTATCAATATATTCAAGTATTCAGATTCCAACTATGTTAGCTATTGGCCATGTCATTCGTATCTAACTTCATTATATCATTTTTATATTTCTATACTGATTTTTGTGCTTGTTCATCTTGTTTTATTTCAGTTTTACCCTTATCCAACTGCTTAGTACTTCCACTACAACACATACTTGTAGCTACATCTTCTCGTGATGTAGTTCAGGTTCTCAGCATCCTGAACACGTTAAATCGATCTCTGATCTCTATTTCCAGATTCAATGGTGAGATCCTCAATCGCTCCAATGACGTTCAGGAAACTCTGACGATTCATGGACTTTTTTATTATATTGTTTTGGACATCCTTTAGCTTCATTTTTTGCCAGATTTTTTGGGGCTTTCTGCCACTTCCAAGTTTGTTTAGAGGCTATTTAAACAAGTTATTTTCATCTTAGCATTGATTAATTTATTTTGTATTACAACTCGTCATTATTTAAATATTTCATCTATAGTAATATTAATATACCCACACCTTTTTATTTGGAAAGTATTATTTAAAAGCTTCCACCATATTTTATATTCTTTAGTATGCTCTGATAATGCAATCAGGGGTTCGGCTTGGGATCCTTTTGGTCCTAGGTCCCGCGTCTTCGTCTCTAGTGTAGCTCGAGGAGTGACAACTTTGGTATCAGAAACTAGGTTGTGAGATGTCCTGGATGTATGAAAAGCCGCACGAAGTAGAGTCATTTTCAGGATTGAAGTGCACTCACTCTAATAAGAGGGAGGCTATGAACTGTTTTAGGAAACTTCACTTTTTGTTACGCTTATCGTGCATAAGGTAGAGATCTAATTCTATTCTAACTTGACATTCTACTGACATTCATGATCTGCCATCCTCGTAGAGCTAATTCCAGGATGGTGTGGAACACTTGGAGATCAAATGGCAAGAAATGCCAACACAACTCGTCCAGTCCCAGATCAAGAAGTCTCCATGTGCTGAATTCAAGAGTGCCATTCAGATGTTTACACTCAGATTCGGCCGACAGAAAACTCAATCATCCGGGTTCAAGCTCATATGAGTGGAATGGGGATCGATAGCAGCAAGGGTCGTACTTTTGTTAGTATGACCTCCTCCCGTGTTCTTATGAGCGCAAAACTAATGAGGATTCCCCAGAATTTCGTGTGATCAAGAATTTTCTTTGAGGTTATTGCCAGTTACTAGGATGATCGAGTTTGGAGTTGGCATGCACATTACCTGAAAGTTTTTTGTCATATCTGGTACACTACAAAACTCAATGGGCGATAAAGGGCAATATGCAAACTGTATTACCAGTGGAATGCTTTAGTGAGACCTTTCTATATAGGTATTTTTGCCCAATAGACAAGATAAGAAAAAACCCAAGATTCAAGAACTTAAGGCAGGGTAACATGAGGCATACAAGTAAGAGATTATCAAGTTTAACTACCTTCCAGGGTAAGTTCGCTCACATGGTTTGCTGATCCCGATGATCGATTAATAAGTTTTGTGTAGAGTGTCAAATTTGTGAACTGAGTGCAAAAATGCTATGTTTAGTAGTACCATATCAACATCTTAGGCTTATGACTCAGTGCTCAGTAGGTTGAGGGTAATAACTTAAGAACCTGACAAGAGAATTAGAAGGCCAGGACTGGAACTATGACTCGGTTTGTAGAAAATTTCTCGTATGAGTTAGCGAAGTTTTCATCCCTAGCCCCTTCATTAGCTGTGTTCTATCCTTCCAGAAATGTTGGACAAGAAGGTTTAAAACGATCAGACTTTTAAGTATCAAAGAAATTTTTCCGGCACCAATTCCTTACCCCACTTTTTTCCTATGTGTAGACAGAACCATCCGTGCGAGTGCTGTTAAGAAGGAGGGGGTTTCGGGTGCATTCGTCTGGTCCTCATGTTTCGAGGTTTGTCCTTCTAACGGGTCAGTAGTTGGAAATGGTAGATCTCACTACACCTTCATCAGCCCCAGCAGTCTCCCCAAGTCAGCTGGTAACTCATTTTCTTCTGTAGGTGGCGGTCAGTGCTAGACAGTGTTGTATTCTCTTCAGGCCACCAGGATGAGGAACGTTCTTCAATTGATGATTCCCATTGTTACTTCAAGTTTTATATCATTTTTAGATCCAAGAGGATACTCTTTATTTTGTAACTCCTGTACTAACAGATCCAATTCATGTCGTCCAGAGCGCTCTCAGAACGCATCTCATCTCGACTATCTAGTTCGTATACCACCCCAGTTATAAGACTAGATATGAGTTTACGAAAATTTCCTTGTCCACGGTAATCCCTTAGAAATTTGCTTAGCCCAGATCTTATAGAGTTAGAAATAGTAGCTTTGATGTCATTATAGGATGATTGGTTACATTCCTTTTATGGGGCCTCCGTCGATTTGTGAACTAGGATTTATCTTTTTTCAGTTTGAAGAAAGAACCAATCTAAGAATGGAAGGGTAGATCTTAGCGCCTATGGGACAAATTCATTTCTTTTCTATGTTAAGGCCAAAAAGTAATCCTCTAGGGTTATCTTATATATAGTGTCGGCATAAGGAATTTCACTCTAAAACCCCAAACCTTGAGAGTCATTCCGCAGTTAATGAGTTTCAAGAACTTTTCCTTCCAGAAATCCCCCAGTTTCTCCCAAAAGCAAACACTCGCCTTTGGGAATTGATATCCTTACACATACCCAACCGATTTCTATTCCTTCTTTACAAATGGCCAAGACAGATCTTAATGAATTGAAGAGTATTTGAAGACCTCTCTAGATAGGGTTTCATCAGACCTAGTATTTTTTCACGCATTGGGGTAACACCAGTATTTTTTTTTTTTTTTTGTCCGTAAAGAAGAAAATAGTTTTCCCCACTCCAGAAGTGCGATTACTATAGACAGTTGACAAGTCAACAATCAAGAATAACTATCCTAAAACCCTAGATTAATGACTTTTCGACCACTTATCATTTCAGGTGTTCTATTAACTCCAAAGATATCACCCTCTAGTGTGTTTTCATCGGCTCAGAGAAGAAGAATAGTGCGAAAAACATCCTAAAACACCTTCAGAACTGATATCGTGATTCTGAATTTGTATTTAGTCATTTGGGACTAACCAATGCTCCCTTGCAACTTTTATGATTTGATGACATAGTGTTCCAAAAATACTTCGACTTGTCATTATGTCTTATTGATGATATTCCTCTTTACTTAGAATGAGGAAGAACATGCAAGTCATGTGAAGAGTTGTTCTGCATAATCAAAGATCGCTAGTTTTAGCTAAGTTTAAGAAAATTAGTTCTGATTGCAATTAATGTGTTTTCTTGGTCACATGTATGATGAGAGTTTCGGTGGATTTCACAGAGATAGAACAAAAAGTAGAACCAATGGCCAAGATCTACACTCCACTGCTATAGATTCAAAGTTTCTCATGTCTAGCGGTATATTAATAGAACGTTCGTAGGAAAATATTTTCAATCCATAGCGGGTTTTATAAAGGTTCGTGAAAATATTTTCATCCATAGCCTACTATACTAGGTTTACTCAGAAGATGGTCCAATTTCAATGGTCAAATGATGTGTGAAAAGCTTTATTGAATTGAACTCGATTGACTAGATCTCCTTTCTTAACTCTACCAGAGGGTTGAGATGGTGTTGTGTGATCTATTGTGAAAATTGCATCCAGATCGGCCTTGTTGTGTTTGATGCAACAAAAATAAAAGGGTTTTTATTTATAGATAATGCTACTTAGAAGTTTAAGGTGCGTGAGAAAACCTATCCAACTCATGACAATCGAGCTTGGAGTAGTGGTTGTTTTGCACGTATGACGAGGAGACACTGACTTGTTTGGTGTTCATATAGATGTATTCACTACCATCATAGCCACCAGTAGTGATTCACCCGAATGCGTTGAATCTTTTTCAAGAGAAGAGTGGCTTGAGTTACCTTAAGGTATTATTATCAATGAGTGTGCATGACCATCGTGGTAAGGCGAATGTATCTACATTGATCTAGTAGATTATCTATGGTAGTGTAGCGCACACATATTGGGAAAGAAAAGAATGAGCTATGAAAATTCTCATAGTCTTGCTCGATGCAGTTTGCCTTATGAGACTATCAGACAGTGGTTTAAGATTCAGAATGGGAAAATCTTCTTGGTAGTGGGTAAAGGAAAAGCAGACAATGACCCTCAGTTGCTTGAAATTAAGGGAGCAATACTAATCCGAGAGAGGAGGTTGTTCTTCCCAAGGGGTAGATGGTGTACTTCCCTATTACACGTAGATTAAGTTTTTATAATGTGGGAGAGTTGAGAAAGCATATTGTTGCAGAAGACCATAAATCCAGATATTCTTTTCATCCATGTACCCGAGGCATCCTCTATCGTGGAAGTCCTATTGGTGGAATTACATGAAGAGAGATATAGCAGATTTTTTGAGTTCGTGCCCCAATTCCGCAGGGTTTAGGTGGAATAACTTGTGTCCTAGGTCCCGTGTTTTTTGTCTCAGAGGTAGCCGGGGTGTTGACCAAAGCACAATTTAATCTTTTAAAATTCAAAGAAAAAGATAGTAGAAGATTAAAACATTGTGGTTAAAAGAAATGAGAGAAAGTATTTTTTAATGTCTCATAGAATAGTAGTAACCCTTTTGAGAAGTCAAAACCGCTCGTTTGAAAAAGTCACAACTTATTGAAAATGAAAACTCACACTTATTGAATAAGTTTACAACTCCTTAGAAGCACAACTCGTTGGAAATTCACAACTTAGTGAATTAATCATTTGTTTGTGTCTTATTCGAAATAATCAATGTCATGACCTATTTTGAAGCAGTCCCTGACATTTTGAGAATCTACCTTTTCATAGAAGGTCACAACTTATTGAAAAATTACATATTTCTTGAAGTCACACTTTTTTTCAAAATCACAACTCCTTGAACAATCACAACTCTTTGGAATTCAACACTCTTTGGAAAGTCACAACTCATTGAAAATCACCTACCTTTGAAAAAAAGTCACAGCAACTTATCAAAAAAGTCGACCACTGAAAAGAAGTCAGCAAAACGAAGGTTTGGGCATTTTAGTAATCTTAAAATTCAAGTGAGGGGTTCATAGCTTTAAGGTGTGTATATATCTAAATATTCATATTAATATATATAGATAGATCGCTAAGAACAGAGCCGCGAGAGAGCGCAGAAAAAGAGACCGCCAAGAGCGGGCGTGGGCGAGCGCTAGCCGATCTAGATCCTCCCTCTCGCTATGCTCTAGCTCTCGCCTCGCTCGATTCGCTCGCCTCTCGCTCGCTCGCTCCTCGCCATCTCTGTCGCTCGCTCCCTTGCCTCGCTCGCTAGCTCCCTCGCTCGCTCCCTCACATCGCATAGATAGATCAATTGTGGTTGTAAGACTCATGACACCGTTGTTTACACCATTCACCAAAAACTGCTTTTGCTTTCTTATTTTTAAATTAGAACTATTTTTCTCAAGACGAAAAATTACTAATATCGTTAATTTCATCTCACTAAAACAGACATGGTAAGTAAATAATTTCAATAATAGTGACCTTAAAATTTTATATTATGGAGGGTGTTTTTTGTAATATGATTCATGAGATAATCTAATGTCCAATGAACCATTAATCTTGAAAATATTAATATAAATGTATAGAGTTGCATATCATTTTCTTCATGTAATAAGTACTAAGGAAATGCATGATTAAAATGTAGAAACCTTTTCATGTAGAATCAACAAGAATGATGGCTCTTACATGTAAATATTAATTTGAGTTTTGAAATTTCTTACTAATTTGAATGATTTAGATTTTGTTGATGTATCAACTTGATTTACTTTAGTTGTTGAAGGAATCTCGGTATTGCGTAACCCTATGTGCTATAATCCACCCCAAAAAATAGTATTGTGATGTGTCCTCCTACCCCACAAAAATCTAGATTCTTTTGTGTCTTCATCCAACCATTCAAGAAAAGAAAATAAGGGATTAAATGAAATGTCCTTAGAGTTATGAATTAGTCTCCCTAGAGTAAATGTAAAGGTTTTCATTTTAATGCTTATTCACTATATTATGTTTAGAGAACATTTCTATTTGATTGATTTTGATGAATTTCTCTTTCAAGCTGTAGATAGGTGTAACATTCAGAACAGCTAAATAGAAAGTTGAATAGGGTAAATTATATGAGCAACCATCTATCCTTGTAGGTATAGATAAACGGTTTTGAATACATTTATAAGGTAGAGGGAAGATGGTGACTTCGAGATTGGAACCCTAGCTTTATTCCTAGATTTTAGAGATTTAATTAGTAAAAAGTTTCTTTTTTTTGTGTTCAATTTCTCTGTGGAAAAAAAGACATGGTGTGTGATCTTCTTCTATTAACATGTCTAAACCATTTTAAACACTCACTTTTCTCATGTTTATCCCCATAAAGTGTTGTTGAATACGGATAAATTAACTACCTTTTTTTGCATCAATAACATATGTATGAAAGAACCAAAATTATGCAATGTCTTCTTTACTTTTTAAAAGCGTTAAACTATAGCTTTATTACTAGAATTTGGAAAACAAGCTCTTGTTATAACCATTAGTAACTGAAGCCTAGCGAAAGAAGAGAGAACTGGAGATTTTGGACTTGTAGACCCTAGCTTTTTTCTTCTAAGAACTTGAGAAAGAATTTACATTGGGTTAAATTTGGATGTGGAGTGGGGGATTTGAGAGAAAGTTAGGTAGATTTAGGATTGTGGGTAAAGCTATAGTTCTTAGATTAAGTCAAATTATTGTGGAATAGTGATTAAATACAGAGAAAAAGGCCCAATATACCCTTTAAGAGAATTACTGCAGAAGTGATCTATGATTGCAACTAAGGTATGTAGAACCTTTCTATGGATCGTATATTGGTCAACGTAACGACCAACTCACTTTATTGACCAATGGTGTCACACCGGGAGCACCCCACCTAGCTTAACACTGCGTCTTTGGGTCTCAAAGAGACTTAGAACTATCCCTTAGCAATACATCATGAATATCATTGTATAAAAAAATGCGGAAAATTAAAACTTTTACATAGTGAAGTTTACTCATACTTCTCACATATCATTATGGAAGTTTATATATACGCCTCCATTATCAGTTTTACATAGCTCTATCATTTCGCATATTCGATTCATGTAAGTAGTTAATACGTTGTCTCACATAATATCCTTTAACATAGAGTTAACAAATGTTTGGGCATAGCCCTTACAAGTACAATATGTCACATATATGCTTAAAACAATAGTCTCAAGAATAAGGAAAGAATAAATGCCTTTATACATAAGAAATACTACTAGGATAGAACAAGTTGCACCATCCTAAAACTTTGAGGACTCACCAACAATTTGGGGGAAAGTCAAAGTCTTCTTGCAAATGGCCCCGAAGCACCTCAACAGCCCGAACCTACATATTTGTAGAAACATAAGGAATATGGGTTAGTACAACCACTTGTACTAAGTATGGAAAAATATGCACATAAAACCATTAAATACGTGCATAAAAGGGACCATTTCTTTGGAAGCATGCTAAGTCATTTGGAAAGCCTTTGTGTATACACATATGAGAGAATATACAAGCAAATGATCAAAACCACATATGACATATTCATAATATTTATTAGTATCCAATAGCCAACAATAAATTCAATAGAATATCAAATTCAAGAGTTCATATCATCGAAAGCCGATAAGACCTTTACAACAATCTTATGCTATATGCCTCAAGTGTAATCTCAGGTGAAGCCCTATAACCCCAACTATATCAAGTAAACAGAAAAGAGACAATAAGTACTGCCGTACCCCAATGACATAACATCTATGAATAGTTACACCAACATAACATATCAACTAACCCAATATCATGTTAATAAAATGAACCAAACAGTCATATACGAGCAACATCATATAAGCCATATACATGAGACATTTAGTATAACCCAGAGTTCATAAGAACATAAGAAACACCTCCGATGACTCCCAGTTTCAGGGTCAACTCTAGTCAATACATAGGTAAAAGCTCTACCCTTTACCTATACTAAGTAGTACCCCCTTAAGTCACCCTAATTAGTGGCCATATTCATTTACTTCCAGTCATCGCATTTTACTTCAGGAACAATTCTCCTTAATCGACAATTAAGACCACTGTGAGCAAATATGGAATCCGTGTAAGGGAACGCAAAGCAAAAGAAGGTGCTCTACTTGCCAATTGGTAGTCAGAAACCAAAACAGAAACATAAAAATCTCGAGGTGGATCCACTAGTTTTGGCATTCACTTATGGGGAGAAAAATAGTTACGGAACTAAGATATATAGTGGAAAACTCATGTTTGAACGTGAATCGTAGTATCCATCCCATTAGATAACATTAGTGAACCTACACTTCCCTCTGGGAAAGGAACGCTATCCATCATAGCTAGCCGGGTGCCTAAGTTAAATTTTCCTTTGAATTCCTTTAGGTCAATCCTATCACAACATCTTAATATAGTCAATAGAAGGACTAACCCCTGTGTAAGTAATCATGTCATTAGCTCATTAGGTATAGGATCGAGAAATTCCTTTTATCACAATCCATCAATAGTGGGATCAACAAATATAGTCATATCACTATCAAAGGCCACCAAAGAGAATCACCTTCAAACCTTGTATCATCTTACCAGTACGATGATTCACGATGCCAAACATATTCAGAAAAATATCATTGCAAGCAGCAAAGGAATTCATCTTATTAAATCTAGTCAGCATAATCATACGTCAATAAAGATCATCATCAAGCACACAACCAACATTATTGAAGTAGCGAACTCTAATTCAGAAAGGTCTTACCAAATAGCTTTAAACCTTCTTCAAGATACTTACCATTCAATTCATCAAAAAAATTCAATGATACACTCATGCAATCATCATCAAATTATGGGTGAAATAAACAATAACATTAATAAAATTCCAAAAACCCTAATCATATACAACTTCAAATCATTGATCGGTTAGGGGAAAGGTCAATTATGAATTAAACAATAAAATATATCCCTTGAACATTCATCTCATTATAATTGATGAGATATGTAATTATAAATTCAAAATTAATTATAATGATAGTGTGAAATGAAACGATTTTAGAAGTATGATAAATGTAAATTTTAGGGAAAGTGCTTCTATTTCAAAACTGTAATCATTTATTGTGTTGTTGATGTTCAATAGATCTGCACACACTTAAGAGAAAACGAATTAGTGATAAAACGATTATCAATCTAAACAAGGAACTTGGATGAAAAATTAATGTGAGTGTAACAAATAAAATATAAATTGGTTCTCAATTAATGATGAAGAAACAAGTAATATTACTAACCTAAAAAAATTTGCATAATGGTGAAAGTTGGACGGAGAGAGCTCAGAGAAGAGAGGAGAAAGGAGGAGAGAAAGAACGAAAAAAAATAAAAATTCAACGAGGATGGTGGAAGGAGGAGGGAGAGAGACCCCACCCCAAAACCCCGCCCGAGTGTGGGAGGAAGAATGACGAAAAAAATAAATTCTTTGAAAACCACTTTTCAAATGCGTTCAGAATTTGGGGTACGGACACATAGCAGTGTGATAAGAGAAAATGAAAGTGTTCAAATGAAACAATACAGGACTGTTCAAAAATGAACAAAATATATATTAAGGTGGTTTTAAAAATGCAAGTTAATTGCAATAGTTTAGGGGGTTTTCGATGGGTTACCTAATCTTTTATAGAAAACTACTTCAAGACTAAGAACTATAACAAACTTACCATTAATTAACCATAGATAATCAATATAAGCCCAACGAATAAAACATCAAATTCAATTTGAAATGGAATGAATGAAATGATAAACCCAGTGTTTGAAGGAAATACTATAGGAAACAAATCTAATCAAGGAAATGGTAACAAGAAATATTAAACATTAAAAAATTTATAAGCCATCTTTTGTAATTTCAAAGACAACTAATGGGACACATGACTGGGTTTTTTACATCTTGTAGAGGAGGTTCTAAGGACAACAGAGGATAGCGACAAGATGTTTTGCAAATTCATGTTCAATATTATTAAAACTAAACATAAAATGAAGATAGAAAGAAGCGTTCAGAAGAATAGTCATAAAGTCCCAAAATTATTGATAAAAGAAATTTTATGATAAATTACGAGTTAAATCAATAATAGCCTACCTGACATTTGGTAAGATTAAACAAAAGGCGGATATGAAAAATACACATAAATAATTTTACAAGAAAGAACAATGGAAAAGGTTAAATCTGACAAAAGTGAAATCAAAGGTGAAAAACATTACTAACTATGAGTCCACAAGTTCATAGATAGCAACAAATAATGTATACAACTCATCACGCAACAATGAGAATGTTGTCTGGAAAAGTTGACGCCAACACAGAAGTTGTATGGTTGGTTAACTTTTTGTCCTTTGATGATTAAAATCCCAAGATAAAATTAAAAAGACAAGAATATAAAAATTTAATACTATTTCATTAAACACTGACCGAATTGACTTGCTTGCAACAAGTGGGATGGGGATGGGAAACATTGTCTGGAAGATAGAGGTAAGAAAATTAAGAAAGTTAATTATACCCAACAGCACTCAAATATGGAGGGGTACTTTTGAGAACACCTTGACCTTTTTTATAGGGAAATTTCTAACTTAAAGATGTAGCTTTCTTTAATGGAATTCACCGGTAAAAAATAAGGTCAAGAATTTTATCCAAACAATACAACCATAATCATAAAGTGGTTAGTATGCTTTACATCTTAACGCTCTTCGTTAGCTCTGTGTGAAAAAAATGCTATCCGGTTCCTACATTTCATGGTGTTGAATCATAATGTTGTTTAAAATCATTGGATTCTTATATTTTTTATTTAAATCTTATTATTCATAACTGCGCCTGAACTTTTTATGCATCTCGATTTTACAAAGACAACCATCTGCAGAACATTGGACTAATGAGTTCAAAGTACAGATGTGTTTGCTCTAGTTGATGATTTGGTGAGGTCTAGGGGTTGGTTTGTATTGTTTTACTCTGTTTGCATATCCTTTTTATGTAGATGTTGTGTTTTATTCATTTTTACTTTCCATTGTAAAATATGAATGTTTGGAGGTGTATCACCCTTTTTTTTAGTCTTATAATATGACCAAATCTATTTTAGTTTAAACAATATTTATAACTATCTACATAGAATTTTTCAATGTTTTATTGCAATTAGATTTGTTATTCTAAAGGTTATTACTTTCATTTTTAGGTGATTAATATCACTTAATATGACTGTTCATTATTGTAGTTGTTTTATGAATATATTATGTTTGATATGCTTCACTTGGTCTATCGGAAAAAAACCAATCGCTCAACCTCACCCCACACTAGTAGATTTAGAGTAGGGTTGACTGCACATCCAATGTAGTACAAGTGAAAACAAAAATAATATAAAGATGGATATTAATGTCTTATCGCTCAGTGTTCCACTCTTGTAATTTCAATAAGCGAGATTTCTTAGCATTAACATGGTGGAAGCCAATGTAGCCCCAAGTTGAATGGAACGTTTTTTGAAGTAAGGTATTTCATTTAGTGTTACATTGTATAAGAAATTGATGAGTATTTAATAGTACTAGTAACTGTAATAACGTTCCATCTTAGTTCTACATATAGTTGTAGTAAGGTACGAGGCAAGAGAAGAGAGAATTAGAGCCTCCAAATAGTATTAAGTATTTTTCTTGGATTATATGTGCTTGTTCAAAAAGTACAACCTCAGTTGAGAACATACAGGCCATTGTATCAATAACAGTGTTGTCAATTGGAAAATGCCCAATTCTCATAGCTTTGGACAAAGGGACTACAGCTAAAAAAAATCAAACAAAAAGATATTTCATTCAATTAGAAATCACATTAGTTGCTTGTATTTTTTATTGTAAGAAATCACCTGGCTCATCATTTAAATATACAGGTTTATGAAGATATGAATTAAATTAAAAATATTATTATAGAAATATAGGAATTTTAAGCTTCAAGCACTTTAAAAACACCAAATATTACAAGATCTAAATGATAGAGAGCGATTGCAATTTCCTTAATCTATGATATAGTAAGTTAAGTAAATTTTCTATATATGTAATGGTTAAGTTGTCCTCTGTTTACTTTTTATATATGTTCTAACCCCAAATTAGAACTATTGAAGTCATCACTAAGAAATTAATTGAATATGCGACAAACCAAAATAGAGAGGTGGAAAGTTTAAATCAATAATGGATGCAGTTTTTTTTATACGAAAGTAGTTCGGGTGTAAATCTCCTTTTTATTAAATATCAGTAGCATTATGCTTGCAAAACACTATTCTTCCCCAAAGATAGAAAATAAAATTTAAGAGTCCGCCATTACCTAAAAAAGTGTTTAATCTCATTGTACGCTAATATTTTGTAGCTAGACGGACAAAGGAAACTAAAGTCCCCATTATAAATTCAGAATGATATATCCTGTCGTTTAAAAAAAAAGGAAAAGGCTCAAATGTGTTCTCAATAGAAAAACATCCAAAAAAAAAAAGACATAAAATTCAAGACATGAAGGATAAACAACATAGTGGGGGATGGTTGAAATAAATTCATCCACCCAAAAAATTAAGTACGGATACATACAGGAAGAATAGGAAGTACACAAACAGAGATAATATGATATAGAAGCTGTGTGTATTCTTGAAAAATGGAGTCATACACTTGGAATAACAGTCGCCTGCAACGCATAAAAAGACTCTTTGCCTAAAGCAAGCCATTTTCACATCCCCTATGACACGAGGATTATGTAGTGTGCGTGTGATTTAGGGTATTTAAGCTAAAGGTCAACCTGGTTTGATATAGCTTTAAAGAAAGAGGTGTTAACAACGGGCAGACTCCCGCCTCCTTTCGGGCCCAAGCCTCATAGGCCAAGGAATTTGAAGGGCTGCGGGGTGGTCCGGGGCTCGTCATTTTGAAGGGTCTAAAAATGCTCGATTAGACCCAGCTAAAGAAGGGTTGAATGGTTTGGGCCCGAGGCTAAACTCTTCTTTTTTCTTGTTGTCTTTTAAGGTTTAGAATTTTGAATAACCTCAAGAAAATGAGAAGATTTTAAACAAAGTATCGAACAATATTAGTGTTGTTTCAACAACACATAAACAAAATAATCTAGTATAAGTGTACAATGTATTTAGGCATATCACAATATAAGCGTAATGAGTGGAAAAGAGTGACAAGCAAGGATAGGGGATGGAGCGGCCCACACATATTATCCTATGTATCCATATGATAAATGGAATCTACTTTAGTGCATTCTAGAAAAACGTACGTGGATGTGAGCCCTTCTATTGACGTAGATATGGCCTTATAATTTTATGAAGTTTTATGGTTAACCCTTCTAAGTTTACTCTTTTGTTATCTGTAACTCATTGAAACCTCAGTATAATATAATGTAAATCTTGTGGAATGTTTGATTCCTGTTGCAAAAAACCACTGAATATGTTGGCTAAACAACACAATATTTGATTCTTGTAGGAATATTTCAAATCACGTAAAAAAGACTAGCATGAGACAAGGGAAAATTCATTTCATAGTTCTCTAGATAGGTCTACTTTTTCTAACAAAGGAAGAAAGTTTTTTTTTCATTCTCATCATGAGTTCAGTTTCCTCTGTGTGATTTCCCCCGATTCTCCACGAGATCAGTTTAGGGAATTTTTGTCTTTTGATAGGCATTATATGTTTCTAGGTTTTTCAAGTTATATTAGTTCGGTATTGTTCTATTTCATGTCTTTTTTGTTATTTGTGATTGTCTAGGTTCAAGTTGAGTTAGTACACGAGAGTGTCATTAAATATTGGAGATTTATTATGAATTGTGGCCTAAGTGTTGTGTTGTTAATATGCTTGTGGTGGTGACTATTAAGACGTCAAATAGAATATTTCATAAATTCGAGTAGAGAGTTAGTAGTAGATTTTCTAGGATTTATTTTATAACGGTCTCAATATCAACTAAATTACTATTATTTTTATCAGTTTGTCGTTAGGTATTATTCTTGTAATGGCCATTGTTATATAGATTATATATATACCACACCACACACACACTACTTTATATACACATGTGTTGAACGGTGATTGACATTAAGGAAAATTGTTTGTTTATAGTAAATAGGATTATTTATTTAGCACAAAAGATTTAATAATATGAGTTTGCACAATACTAAGAATAAAAGAATTATTCTCACTTATATATGTCAATGTGGGATCACTAGTATAATCTCTTATTACGCAAAACATATGAAGATGATTCAATGAAATTTTTTTTTAAATTAGTTAAAATGATATATTAATTTCATTTACTAAGGTTCAATAATTAATTAGTATTATCTCAATAGTATAAGCTTATTAGACGATTATCTTGTTGTCTATTTTCTTGTATTCAGCTATTCAAATGTGTTTTTGCAAATGTATTTCACGTTGTATGTAAATGTTCACTAAGATGAGTCAACCAATGGAACATGTGCAACAAACAACACATTTTATTTTTAGTAGAATCGATTTTTGGAGTATGTGATACCCCTTCCTTCCGAAACGATTGCATCGCATCGTTTGTCCCCAATAATATTTAGAAAACTTTAATTTATATAGCTAAGTTCAAATTCGGAAGTCCTTTCATGTGTGTTAGTTTAACATAAGATATATAGTCGGGCACAAACATATAACATAAAAATAGAGAGTAGTTGATGATGGAGAAGGTTTGACTTATGTATAATACTTCATAAACATATCAAAATATTATTTTTTTATCAGAATCGGTATTAAAGCATATTCTTAATCACTATAAACACAGTGTTAATAATGAAAAAATGTAAATTGATATAACTAAAAAAAGAGAAATCGTATAATATAATAGAAAAACTATTACAGAAGATTGTTTGGCGGATATATACAGTAAAAATTATTGCAAAAAATTCCAATTTCAAACGAAAAAAACAGACAAGACAGAAAGTAATTAAAAGACATGACAATCCAGTAATAAAACTATCATTCACATTAGATAAAGTTAGAGATATTTTTTGATTTATAGCTATGGAGTGAATACATTTTGTCTAAAGTAGACTTACTCATAGACGAAAAACAAGAGTAACGGTTACTTCTAGAGCGAACGATTCATACATCAACCCTATGCGTATAAAAAACAATAATTATATAATAATAATAAAAAGACAAACAGAAAAAATAAGGCATAAGTTTAAAATAACGTTAAATACTATATCTATATATATATATATATATATATTCATATATATTATATATATCATGATTAATAAAATAAAATTAATCAATGTATCACAAACTTATCATTTGTTTTTATAACTAGACATCTATTCGTTTTATTTTTTACTTTTGGTTATTTTAGACCTCTCTATATACCAGTTACGTTCATAAATTTGGTTTTTAACATTTAATGATTACATATAACAATGGAAAAAGTACAATATGTTGGTTATAAATGATAAAGATTATATTCGCAAAAAAAATGAATATATAAGATCCATTAATTATTATTTTATGAGATTTAACACTGTTACCCTCAAAATAATTAAGATAATACAAACTGTTGATTAGGCTTAACTTATATAACAAAAAATTAGAAGAAAGGTTGAAACAAAATATTACAGTACTCACTACGATGTTTGTATATTTAAGAACTCAAACGATGGAGAGATGAAAAATAAATATTTACTACAACTTCATATTGGAGTATATTCAGTCTGGATTTGTATAGAAACATCATAATTTACATATCTTAATACAAAAGAAGAGGAATATGATGAAAATGTTTTAAGAATACAAATCAATCAATAGTAAGAATATCAAGAAATTCTATATATTAATTGCACAAGAGAACCATCGTGCTTGCAAGAATATAATGATAGATAGCATATAACGTGCATATATGATAACGTATGTAATTTTTCTTCGATATATATATAGTAAGTTGATCTTGTTGTTATTTGTTCTATATTATGCTTACTAAACCACACAATTAATAGAAATATTGAACATCACTAAGAATTAAACTGCATATGCAACCAAATAGAGAGAGTGGAAAGTTGAATCAAGAAAGGGATTCACGTTTCTTATTAATGCCTGTGTCGGTTAAATAATATCTCCTTTTTTATTGAATCCTCGCGGCGGACCTTGCAACAATCATTCACAATTTAGAAAACAACAAAATCTAGAGTCCACTTTTAGAATAAATAGCTATATCATCTCAGTAACACAAAGCTTTGTAGTTTTCGATAGGAACCTAGACACACGCCACCTAGGAAAATTCAGATGATTATGTATCACTTTATTCATAAAAGTGAAGCGTTCAAATAGCAACAATAGGCCATAATAGCCAAAGGAAAGACAAAAAAATTTAAGCAAAGACAACAGAATTTGAGGAAAATTTCATCCATGAAAAAAAAGGGAGAGATACATTAAATGCGATAGAACCCAAAAGAGATGATAAGAGAATTGTGAATGAAAATCGGGTCAATGGGTTCCTCACCAGAATAATAGCAAGACTGCAACACAACAAAAATACTCCTGCTTGAAACAAAGCCATGACCACCTCACCTATGACAGAGATTGTATGTGTTCTTTGTATATAGTGTGTTTAAACATAAAGTAAAATTGTGTGATATAGCATTATATTTAGAATTCTGTCCAAAAGGGCCGCAGACTAGAACCATCACGGCCAAGCTCACGGGCAAAGGAATTTAACGGGACAGGGTGGAACATGACAGTCATTTTTGAAGGGCCTGAAAAATGCTTAAAAATCAACCCGTTTTAGAAAAGCTGAGGGCAGGATGATCAGCCCTTTTATTTCCTTTGTTCTTGAGGTTTCATAATTCGTATACTAATCAAGAAAAAAAAAAAAACAAATGAGAAAAATTTTAAAATCAAATGGCTAAACAATCGGTATTCAACATCACTAGTAAAAAAATATAGTTTAATTAGCATGCCTCTTGGACACGATATGCGAGCGAGATAAAAAGGGACAAGCAAAATGAGAGCGAAGCGACGGGCGCGAGATTTATCTATGTATCCTAGATATATGTGGATTACTTCGATAGAGTGATTCTAGAACTAATGTGCTTGTATTGTGAGCACCTTGAATTCCAAATCTTGCCTTCTTATACATGAGCGAATTTAATTTGTGAAACCCTGATAGTTACACTTTTTATTATTGAACTCATCTTAGTATTTCAAGTGTTAATTTTAAACTTGATATGTGATGGGTGTTGCACAAACAGTCATAAGTTTTCTTAAACAAACAAATCTTTGATTCATATAGGATATTTCAATCAAGTATGGATAGAAGTGTTGAAACGAAAGAAAATCATTTTAATATTATCGACGAGCTCAAGTAAGTGCATGTATTATCTTTGTAGCATTTTAATAGGTGTCTTAGTTTTTAAGTTATGTTAATTTGTATTTCTTTATCTCTTGTCTTTTTATATTTATTTATTTTAGGGTTGAGCGTCATTGATTTTACTAAATTTTTTTGGAGATTAGATTTTATTTTTATTTTATCCGTGTTAGTTGATACGTAATAGCTTTTGTAGTGGGGTGTATACTTCGAATGAATTTCCATAGAATATTGAAAAGTTTGATCGATTCTAGAGATTTTTTCTATTCATAAAATATCATTGTCACAGCTAAACTTTTAAACTTATTATCGCAAATGTGTATAGAAGATTGCACACCTGTTACCTCAAACAAGAATAGGGTACAGTTTCGATATTGTGTTTTGTGTAGCATTGTGAAATTAGAATATTTTGACCAAAGTCCGAACAAATATTCATAATTAATGTTATTTTCTTATCATCTTAAACAATACATTATTTAAGTAACTTATGTAAATTAATTGAAATAATTGTTACAGTTACAAAACTCATGAATTTTGTATTTGGTATGAGCTAAAAACTATTCACACGAAACATTAATCTTAGAAAAATATATTCATGTATATGGTGCAATTCATTGGTGAATCTTCATAAATTAGCATAGAATTCGGAAGTGCCTAACATTTGTGGAAATGACATTTGGATGTAGAACAAACAAGAAGGTGGCATACATATTAAATATTGATTTGATGTGTTTTAAAATTTCCGTGATATTTGAATATGGCCGATTTTGTTGATGATCAAAATTAATTTACTTTAGTTGTTGAGGAGCTACCCGTATTGCGTAACACTAAATTGAAAATGTGTCCACCCCCATAAAATATATAATTATTGATGTGTCCTAACGTCACAACAAAAAGATACAGATTGGGGGGGCACTCTCCTCACCATTTAATGACAATGAAAATAAAGGTGTTTAAATGAGAGAGTTGTTAGGCTTTAGGGGTTGAAAGGTATTTATAGGCTTAGAATAGGTCAAACAAAATAGAATGACATTAAATACAAGAAAAGATCCAAATACATTTAAGAATGAGGAAATGATCTATTATGGGACCCTAAGTAGTAGACCTTTATATGGTCGTATTAGTAAACCAGGAACAAACTTCAGTGAATCCAAAAATTATCCATTTCAGGCAGAACCATTATGCATTTGCCAAGTTCCCTATCCTCGTAGAGCCAACAATAGCACTCAGTTTTAAGCACAAAATTACTAAGCCCAAAAAACCCCTTCTATGGAACTCAATATGACCCATATGACCTACCACTACATCGCATTATCCATTTGTAGCTCCCTAAAGAGTTCTCAAACATTTCAAAAAGTCAACTTAAAAATTTTCTTCCTATGACCCGTCGACTTTTTATAGTCTGTAGCTAGACTCACCAATTCCTGCACAAGGGAAAAACAATCTAAAACTCTTTCTTTAATCTACCACTATATGAATTTTGAAAGAACATAACATGGACAATTCTTATATGATTCACTAGTATTCTTTAATTGGGTTGATCAGGTCCGTCCCTACTTTGATCATTGTCAAAAGTTCTGTGGGAAAGGAGAGTAAAGTCTACTCACCCTAGGGTAAAAAATATAAATAGTATAAAGAAGCCGATGTGTGTTGCTTATTCCTCTTTTCTACTCATTGATTTCTGTTATTTGTGTAATCTTTCCATTAATTCCTCATACTTAGATAATAAAACTTTTGTGACATGTTAAAATTTGGAATCTGCCTTTTGTAAATGCGGTATCTCTACCATATGATTTATCACAAAACACTAGACACCCTTTTCACTGTTATAATATGTCTTACGAAGACGATTAGACTAGTATCCTTTCTAGGGAAGTACGACTATTACCAAGAATTTTTAACTACTACAAAATTGACCTCATACAAATACACATATGATGATTACAACTATTTATTGGGGGGAGTGAGCTCACTTATTTCTATTATGTAAACCTAAATATATGTGAATCCCTCTTACTAGAGTGTATCTGACTAATATAGTCGCTATCCTTGCCGAGCCCATTACGTCGACTATACTCTTATTTGTCATGAATTTTATATTGTGAATCCATGGTCTATTTATTCATTTGTTATATAAACAACATGAACCCTTAGTTTCAATAATTTAAATTGATATTGTGCGTGTTTCACAACATATTACATTGTCTAAGGAAACATAAATCTTTGATTCGTGTAAGAATTATTTCAATCGCGTAGAAAATGACGAGCATGAGACAAAGAAATCTCATTTTTTCATAGTTAATCTTGATATGTCTACTTCTGTTTTCAAAGAGGTAACTTTTCCATTCTCTCATGAGCTTGTTCCTCCATGATATCCACCCAGTCTCCCACGCGATCAGTTGCAAGGGCCATTACCAGTCACTGAAGATGCGAAAAAATAGAGAGGTGGAAAGTTCAGAGTGTAAGAAAAGGATTCACCTTCATATATAATTGGAGTTTGAAATCAGTGGTTCTTGCCCTTTGTTTTCCATAGATTCCTGCAGAGCCAATAAACACTGAAAAATTGAAACCAACCGACAGAAAAGAAGAAAGGGTCACACTGTGGAAAAATCGGAACCTGAACATTAGAGAAGTGTAAACATCGCGCACCCGATGGGGGATTGATCAATACTACATAACAAAGAAATTAATACAATTCTTCAAAATGTGAAACTCCTAACAACCCCTCACGTAGGACTGAATGACTAAAACATTGGAACGGAGCCTATGAAGTAAAGGATTTAATCAAGACTGAAGCAATGAGATACATTGTCATTTATAGAACACCCCCCAAAACGAAAGTGAATCTACTGAACCCACACCTCCAATTAAGAGTCTAGAACGGTCGGCGAGTCTTAGCTTCTGATAGTAAGAGATACACAAGGCGTTTAGTCAATACACATCCAATTGTATAAACCTCAATGCATATTCTTCAACACACTCCAATCTACCAACAGAGTTTAGAAACAAATTTAAGAGTCCCTTAACATAATAATTAACAGAGTCATCAAGCAATCTTTGTAGCTGCGAAAGAACCAAACCCCCCATTCAAACAATACTTCATGTGTGAAAAACGCGAAGTTAATAGCAACATAATAAAAGCAAAAAAAACATAAAGAAATAAGCAAAGAAACAATGAGATTTTACATAAATTTAATCACACCCAAAAAAATGGAGCAAAACAACATGGAAGAAACAAAAAGAGAGATCAACACGAAAAACCGTGTAAGTCGTGTCACATGGCGTCCCCCCTATACACCAGAATCAACAGCACCCCCCCCCTCGAACTACAATACCAGAATACACTGCTTAAAACGGACAACCATGCCTCGAATCATCACCTTGATGAGATTGAGTGTTGCGCCCGCCGTGTCTCCGCCGACTTAAGCATAAAGGTCAAAAGGTTTCGCCCAAGATAACTTATATGCACAAAAAAAAAAACAAAGAGGTATTAAAAAGGGAGACCAACCCTTTCCTGAACTAAGCCCACGGCGCAGGGAATTTGAAAATGGCTAGGGTGGATCGGCTCGTCCAGTTTTGACGGGTCTAAAACCATGTCGACTTCGAAAGTGTAGAATTTTTATAACATCCAAGAAAATGAGAGATTTTTAAACAAACTCTTAGAAACCCAACCATTCGTGTCTGTTTCACAAAACACATGGCACAACAATTAGTAAATTACGCATGTATTTGTATATCAAATACGCCGACGCACGGCACATGACTGTGACAACGCCAAGATTGGGAGGGAGGCGTGAGGCACACCCTATTTAATCTATGATCCTAGATTCATGTGAATCTACTCCCTCGATCGAGTGGTATCTAGATATTTATGTAAGTGAGTTGTTAGCCCTTCTATTAAAGATATAAGCCCTTATACTTGTATGACTTTGTTTATGTTAACCCGCGCTATTTGATTGATCCTTTCTCGCTTATCAGCACGTCATCGAACATGAGTTTTTTAATATAATTTTTTACTTGATATTGTTCTTGTTTCACAAAACACTTACCCAATGGGATAAACATAACAGAATCGTTTGATTCATGTAGGATATTCAATCCGTAGACAAATTACTTAGCATGAGACAAATGCTTTCCTGAACACCTCATTCTTCATAGTTCCATCACCGAGATATGGCTACGTTGCTTGCCGACAACGAGCAGTAATTTTTTCCAATCTCTCATGAGCACATCTCCGCCTGATTTCCACCTTCTCCCCCACGGGCTCAAGTACAAGGCGCCTTTTGGCCTTTTGCCCGACTATTCACATTATAAGTTTCTAGTTCTTTCAAGTTACGGTAATGCGTATGTACTTTTGCCTTGTTTCCTTTCCCCCGCTATATTTTTTACGTTTAAGGTCGATTGTCATTGAATTTATCGCTAACATACTCTTTGACGATTTGATTTTGATCTTGCTCCGCCTAAGTTCAGTGTAATTGCTTGTGTAGTGGAGTACTCTCGACTTCACATGAATATCTCACGTACCCCACCCATCGAGTATATTCTCGGATTTATTTCAATAACGTCTGAATTGCAACTTAAAGTGATAGTAACTTTTCACCAATTGTCAGGTATTGATTTAGTGGTCCATTGTGTTAATATATATTGGAAACACAATTTTGTTACAGGAAATAGTATATTTATTTGGCGAAGATTTAGTAATATGGTTTGAACAAAATAATACTGAAGATTTTTTGTGTATGTTTAATGGGATCATGAATATCTCTTATCCGCGACATAGAATATGGTCAATGAAACTTTTATGGGTTAAATAAATAATTAATTTCAATTTACTGAGGGTTTCCCCCAATCGACGGCTAATTCGCGGTATCTCAAATAATATTAGCTTCTAGACGCTATTGGTGTATAGTTTTCGTGTACCTTATCCCAATGTGTTTGCAAATCGTATTTCTTGTAAGTTGTACATGTGAGTAGTCATATGAACATGGGAAAGAGAACCAACATACCATTTTACAGTTTTGAAACTCACTTTTTGTTTTATATTGTTGGGAAACGCACCCCCCCTGACACCCACCCCATTCCCCCCTCCGCCCTAATCGCATGTTCCCCACTCCCTCAACCTATGCAATGAAATCTTCTAAAGAAATACCGTGATATTTTACTTAATGTGCTTATACCATTTTGCATACTGTGATGTTATAAAGGAGTTTTTTTAACCCTTTTCGTCCTACAGACATGAGCTTGAAAAAAAATGTCAAACACACGACTGAACGACAAGCTAGGGCCTCAGTAGTTCGTATTGCAATAACGTCGTCCCCGAATTGTAGTAGAAAAGTATAACTATTGATAACTAAGAATTAATGTGTAATAGTGCTGAATTCAAATAAATTGTCACTAGTGTAGTTTATTTAGTGTAGGGACAAAAATTAAAATTTTTATTCAATAATAGTGAAACTCTACCCAGGATCGGATTGTAAAAGATGATTTTATACGTTCTTATATCTTTTAACTATTTTATATTTGTTCGAAATAATGGAATATTTTAAAGAATTATTCTGAATTTAAAATCTGTCGACCTCCCTCACCTTGATAGAATCCCATTCCTGTTACACACCACTATATTATATCCTACGTCATACCCTGACCATTACTACGATGATTATACTCATATATAGTAGTGTAAATATAAGTCTGATTATATTATATATATAATATATATAGTACTATACTTATATAATATATATATTTATATATACCACTGCATGTGTGAACCCCCTTTCTCTTCTCTAAAGTTTTCTTTCTATTATTAGATCAACGGAAGAAAACACAAAATGGATCCTCGCTTCAATACTTTGATTGTTGGCAGAACATGAAGCTAATCAAAACGGAGTTATCACCCACAACCATGCACTTCAAACTATTAAGTTACAAAAAGAACAGATTAGCACTGATTTAACTTTGATCTACTAAAATAGTATTTAAAAGGCAACAAAGGCTGTCAACAACTAATGGAACAAGAATACACAATAAAAATGGCTATTTTTGTTTTGACTAAAAAGAAACAGTCTTCCATATTCACCATTCCATAGCTAATCAACATTTCGAGGATCAACAGGAGCCACGTACCAACAGATTTAACTCACCCAATGAAAAACAAATTGTAACCCACTAGCCGAAATGGACCAATAACAATGTTCTTTTCAAAAAAAAAGATGTAGGTGAGCAAAGTGGCATCACGGGCGTGTCCACCCACGACGACGGTCCATCATGAACAACTCGGTTGGGAATCAGAAAACTCCCAAAAATTCGCCGCGGAAAAAATTGGCTAGTCTTCATCGATGGTCCGTCGGTCATACGACGGGGGGGGGGGGGATTTGTATTCCGTGACCTTAGCTATCGAGAACCCATTCACACTCCGACAAGAGGGTACGGCTGACCCTAAACAATCCGTAGGTTGACCTACGCGTCGTAGTCGGAAAAAATTTGCTAGGCAGAAAGAGGAAATGAAGTTGGGTCAACTTTAAATAATAATCATTGGTAGCATAAAATGAATAGGTATCCCATGACTACCCACACGGATCATTGAATAATCTTTCCATAGCCACCGACTTTTCTAAATCAAGACATTCGAATAAAATGTATTGCCTATTGTAGTAAAGGCATGAGTCGAACAGCGGCCCAACCAAACGGGGCAGCGGGCAGAGCGAACACGTGAGTCCAGTGTCGTGTGTGTCACGATCCAAAAATGCGCGTGATGGCCACTAGTCTTACCCACCAAGGAAGTAAGCCTAAAACCCCCAATATCTAACAAAGTGCGGAAGTAAAGACAATCCAACAACAGATGTCCTAGTTATGAAACTAAGTCATATTAAATCAATCCCCAAAACCAGGTGGTCACGTGCACAAGGCCTCTAATGTAATATTAGATCGAATAAAATAGCTCTTCAAATGAAGTTGTTTTCAAGTAAAAACAAGTCATAAACGTGGAGTCGGAAAGTTCGCGGAAGATGGAGCAATACCTCACAACCCTCCACTGGATGCTCGGAACCGAAAGAAGAAAGGTATCAAAAGATCCAGCTCGTATCCTATAAAAAATTTGTAGAAGCAAGGGGTGAGTACCAAACCACCATTACCCAACAAGCAACCCTTAAAACACAAGTTAGAGTGAAGTCGAAATACGATACCACTACAACCCTATCACACTTAAAGCCGGAACAGTTTATTAATTTACCAAACACACGCAACGTCGAGAACACACTCGATCAGTTTACAGGATTCTCAATAACATCTCAATATTAAAGTCACAAGGCTTCACACTAGAAAAACCATAAACGAGATCAGGAAATAAGCGTGTTCAAGGTAATACAAAATAAAAAATATGCAATGCCATGAGATGCAATGTCAAATATAGTGATGCATGATTTCTTCAACGATATACACACCGCGTGTCTCTTAGTACGGGACCAATAGGGGACATATCTGCATGCATCTGTCGCTGGGCACGACACCAACCCTCGATAGATAATAACATTCGCGGCGCGGCATTACGTTAATCGAAATATAATATCCATCCTGGCACGCGATACGGACCCTCGAAAGGTAAATCCTCTAGCCACATCCATGTCTCAGATACAATGCAAAGACTGCTCAAATGAAAATGAGGAGCTACCATTTTGCTAAACAAAGCGCATTAAAAAAGGAAAACAACACAAACAAATAAGTACAAGCTCCAAGTCATCTTAAACCACACAAGGAATACACCGAATTTCGTTTACGCTAATATGCGTTAGAATCCACTTGCCGTAAGCCAAGCGAATACTTACTCTTGGGACTTGACCTTCCCTTTTGTTGCATCTCCAAACAATGGAAATCTATTCAAGTACATATTCACAATTAGATTTCTAATTTAACAACATTCATTTTACTATAATCCAATTCTTAACCTTAATGTCAACTAACATGTCAACTCTTCAATTTTCACCTAATTTCAAGCCTAGGGTTTAGTTCTAATTCCCCCAATATTATAGATTTAAGAATATTCACATTATACAATCTATCAAATATTTAATTATTTATTCCAATGTATCAAAAATTAAAGCATAATTGCTACTTAAAAGAAGGATCCGGAGGTGAAAGAAATATCGAGATTGAAAGTTGAACCTACGATAATCCCTGAATACTAATATTTTGAAGACCTAACATATTAAGCCTCACAAATCATCATTAGACAATTATTGTCCCATGTTTCATACGCATGATATGTACCGCATACTTCAAAAACAAATTATTTTTATTATTTTTCCCTACTAGTAACTAACTGCAAACTCAAAATTTTCAACCAATAAAATTTATCAAAAGTGCTAACTTTATCAAAAGTCCCCTACAAACAAATTTTGAAGAAACCTTCTAAATTATTACTTTAATCGATCAAAAATTTCTTAAGAAACAAAAACGAATATGTGCCTGAATGGCCGTCGGCGATGCCTTAGGGAAGTCGTAACCTTTTTTTTATAGCTCTTGTAAATTATGAGCCAAAAATTCTTAAACCCTAATATTTAATCTATATGTGTTATTAGATTAGGGGGTCTTATATAAATTACGGATTTATATCCCTTTTAGTCCACAAATTAATAATTTAATTTAAATTATTCATTAATCAATTACTCAAGTTATACAGATAATTCAAATTTCCCAACAATAACTCTCGGGTCATTACAAATATTCACCACTAACACAGGGTGATGTTCGTCCTCGAACAATGAAGTGAAGAAAAGTACCAGAAAAGCTTCAAAAAGCTAGGGTATCTTGCAACGCATGTCAGACTCTGTCCCTCCAATGTTTTGCATAATCTCCCCGTCGGTGCTTCCAATGCACCTTCACTGAAGCAATCTCCTTGTCCTATAGTTTCAGACCTGCCTATAAAAAATAGCTATAGGCCTCTTTCATATGTCAAGTCCTGGACCCACTCCACAGAATCGAGTGAAATCCAACATGGGATTTCATCCGATATACTTCAAAATCATAGTGACATGGAAAACAGGATGAACTGCCGACAAAACGAGATGCAATGCCAACTTATAAGAAACCTCTGCCACTACGCTCAAAATTTTCAAAAGTTCCAATGAATCTAGGGCTAACTTTGCCCTTCTTTAAAACCTCCATCACATCACCCCTTCATGGGTGATACTTCTGAGCCAAACTGATCCCCTCCATAAACCACTAGTCTAACTCTTCGGTCCTTCATATCTTTTTTCAACTCCCTGATTTTTCATTATCTATACTAAATCTACGGACTTGCTCCATAGCAATCTCTAAAAGCAAGTCTTTAATCCGAAGAGCCAATCTCCGTCGAAGTCAACCAACCAAGCGGAGATTCTACACCGTCTTACATACAAACCCTCAATGGGGCCATCTTGATACTAAAGTGATAACAGTTATTATAGGAAACTTCACCAACGGTAAATGTCGATCCCATCTATCTCCAAATCGATCACAATCGGTCGGAGCATATCTTCCAACACTGAATCGTTCGCCGTCAGACTGACCATCCTGTCTGAGGGTGAAAGGCTGTACTCATATCTAACTGAGACCCAGACCATGCTGTAATCCTTCCCGAGAAGTGAGAAAGTAAATAGTGAACGTCGATATGGTTGGTATAGAAATAGGGAACTCTATGTAGTTCCCCCCACCACTATCTGACTGATATATACTCCGGCTAACTTTTCTGCGGTTTTACTTCACGAACCGTAGAAGTGGGAAGATTGGTCCCGTGTATCACAACAACAACCGCCAATAGAGTCAAGAACCATCCACTGTGGTAGGCAAAAGCACACACAAGTCCATAGTACTTCTGCCGCTTTCCCATTCCACATCCAAGTAGGAATAGGCTCCTCTACGATACAACACCACCACCCCCAGCCGTTGTGCTCACAATTTAACCTGCTGCAACGTCAAACACCTCAAAAAACGTCTATATATCTCTCTCATTCCACCCCACAGTAATGCTGATCAGATCATGAGACTTCTCGCCTCACCGATGGATGTAATCCCGAGAACAATGGGCCGCCTCAAGAATTAATCTAATCAAATTGCCTATCCTGGCACACAAATTATGCCTCTGATCCGCAAGAAACCATAAGAATCAAGGAGAAGCCTCCTTAGCTTTCCCTTCAATACTTGTCTCGAATGAAACATAATTTTTTTTTTTCATCATCAAACTGTGTGCACTGATTTGCTCGACTAAAGAAGTCCCGAGCCTCAATAAAGAGGCAATCATCCCATCACTCTCTTCTAAAATCGGCAAGCGGACAAGACTGTTAGCTCATATATATGCACATCTCTAGCCATGGTCTTTCCTCAATACTAATCGCTGCAAGACCCCCATGCTAGTAGTCCTTCCTCTCAGAGCATTCGGCCACAACATTGCCTTTCCTGGATGATACGAATGGTCACATTCAAGTCTTCAGCATTCAAAGCCATTTTCGTTGCCTAAGTTCAATCCTTCTACTCAAGATATGTGGGAGACTCCGATGATCAGTAAAGATTCTCACAATTGGCACTCCATACAAATAATGACGTCTACATAAGTACAAATACCACAAGCGCCAACACCAAATCTGAGTAAGGGTCGTTTCTTCTCATAGGATTTCAAACCTTCCTAGAAGCATGAAGCAATCACCTTCCGCTTCTGCATCAACACAACTCTCAATCCAACTCCTGAAGCATCAAAATACAACACTATAAATCTACAAACCCTCCTCAGGTAGAGTCAACACAAGATCTGATGTCACAACAAAGTCTTGAGTTTTGAAAGCTCTGCTCACAACTCATCAAGACAACGAAAACGCACTCCTGTTGAGTCATCTAGTTAATTGGAGGCTACCTACTAGAGAAACTATAAAAAATCATCGATAATGCTTGCAATCGCACAAAACTCCGTAATCTCAAGAGGTGAATTAGGACGCTCTAGCTCTTACTGCCTCCATTTGGCCGATCTAACTCTAATACCCTTCCTTGGACACACGTGTTCCCAAGAATTTCAACAGAAGTATCCAAACTCATACTTTTGAGATTTTGGCTACCCTTCTCTTCTCTCAATCTCTCAAGTACAATCCTCAGGTTTCGGACATGGACCTCCTCAGTCTTTGAGTAAACGAAGATGTCATCGAAGAAAACAATCACAAAAAAATCAAGGTATTGTCGAAACAGCCCATTCATCAACTTCATTAATGTTGCAGGAGCATTCGTCAATCCAAAGGACATCACTAGGAACTCATAATGTCCATATCGAGTCTGAAAAGTTGTCTTAGGGATATCTGATGCCTTAATCTTCAACTGATGATACCTAGACCTCAAATCAATCTTAGAGAACGATGATGCTCCTTGTAACTGATCAAATAAGTCATCAATAAACGGAAGATTATACTTATTCTAACACTTTACGTTGTTTCAACTGTCTGTAATCAATACCACATTCTTATAGTCCCTCCTTCGTTCTTCACAAACGATACATGGGCACCCCAAGGTGATAGACTAGGGCGAATAGAAACCCGTACCAATGAACCTGCAAACTGATCCTTCAATTCTTTCAATCCTTCGGGGCCATACTTATGAAGTTATATACATAGGCTAGTGCCCGCCTCTAATTAAATGAAAAATTGATATTCCATCTTGAGGAACACCTGGAAATCAGAAGGAAATACATCGAGAAACTGCTGAACCACCAGGAACAGATCCATGGAAGGTGATTCAACACTAGTAATCCCACATAAACGCAGTAAGACACACACCCCCTCTCCCCATTCCCTCTGAGAACGAATAAAGAGGAACCTGCTTAGAATTAACAACCACGACACTCTTCCCCCTCAACCCCTCTGAACACCAGGCAATTGCTAAGTCACAGCTTAGCAGTACAATCAAGGACACGGATAAAGAGGAAGCCAATCCATCCCCAGATAAATCAAGTCACCATCCACAGAATTGTTAAGTTCTACCCAAAGTGTCATACCCAGCCAATAACAAGACAAGAAGATACACTAGATCCACCACTACGGGCTTCGCTGTGCCACGGGTGGGCTGCTGCTGGAAACGAATGTACACTCATCTACCACATCTCAATATATAATTTACAGCAAAATATGTAGACACATAAGAGAATGTCGATCCTTGGATTCACACACACACGAAGGTCGATGCAATGGATGATAACTGTACTAACAGCAATCATAGGTCCTCCGCTTCATGTCGCCCAGGGCAAACATAGCACTGGCCTCCTTTTTCTACCTCCAGCCTGGGTTGTACCTCTACCCCACTCTGCTGAGTTTCAACGCACTAACAAGAAACTCTACACCGCTACCGACTTAACTCTACCACGACCTCTACTACTTGTGGTGCTTCTGGTCTAGTCTAGAATAATTGAATCAGGTCGAGCCCATCACGACCCCCCTTGAAAAGTCACACTGTCGCATTAAGTGATCAGGGAATCTCCACAAGTAAACAAAAATCCTGACCTGGAAACTTCTGTGTGGACCCTGAAACCTACTATAATTGCCTCGCCCTGTAGGTCCCGTGTGTCGTGAACCGTACGAGCCCTGACCCGGGCTATAGAAACCCCATATAATGTTTATGGAACTCTCATATGTCGGCATAGATGCACGAATTAGTACCCGCTGCTGAACGACACTCACGCACTATCTGTGATCCCTTCTTCCCCAGAATGAGGCCCATTAAACTGAACCAATTCGAGTCCTTTTTAGGGTAACTCATCTCTCTCCATCATTTTCCCCTCTTTGGAATTGCTCACAGTGGACTCAAAAGAAGCCCCCTCCCTAGATTCCTGAAACACAGCTGACCTAATAGAGAAGTCAAAATCCCGTCACAAAATCTCGGATCCTCTTTGTCCTCATTTGGAGTAATGGCCCAACAATGCATGCCTAGACAACTGGCAAAAACTGCGCCTCATACCTGTAACCGATAAACCATCCTATCTATGACTCTCAAAACCCAAGCGACTCTCTTCTCTCACTCCAAGTATGAAATGAATCTTGGAATGCACAATAAATTCTCCCAATCACTGGAAGAGATCGATCTCGAAAATCCCCCGAAGTCCTACCACCAGTCTCTCGTGGTCCCGAAGCTGGAGCGTAACTATCAAAACCCCATGTACTCAGCTAATCCCAACCACCTCTAGTGGACTCTCGGAAGTATTTATAAACTCCCATGAGTATCCTCGCGCTTCCCAACACTGAAATTGAGGTGGGTCCATCTTTCGAAATATCTCATACCACACTGCTCTCCTCTGTTCAAAACAAGCACCGGTGGCAACTTTTCTCCCACTGATGGTGCCACATCAGTCCTGGAACCGTCGGGATCTAAATGGGATAAGTTGACGCCACCGCATCATGTTCACGAGTTAATTAGAAGTCTTCTTAACGAGTGAACGCGTTAGAACTTGCCCTATTTCTACTTGTCGGACCAAGGGGGTAGTTAATAGGGAAAATATTATCAACATAGATTTAGTGGACACTATCTAATAGGCTAGTGTGGGAAGTAGTAACTTAGACATACATTATATGATTCTTAATACGAGGTAAGTTAACGTCTATTAAATTAGATACACGTAGCCAGACCAAGGCGCGGGGTGAAATCCTTTTGTTGTCGGACCAAGGAATTAGAGATATCTAACGTACCACTTTGCATGCAAGATACTAGAAAAGAATTGTTATAGCTAGGATTACTGCGTTATCAACCTACGGGGAACACTTACACCCTAGTTTTTCTCATCACGTGATAAACACCAAAGATTTAGTTTTTCTACTTATTTTACTTAGAAATAATTGAACACTTTTCTTTCATAAAACCCCCCCAGTTTGATTAACTATTTTCCAGAAAGGATTTGACTGAATAGACGTAATCGCAGACTAAAGTTAAGTCTAAATCATTTTCCTCGTGGGATCGACCCCAACCTAAAAGTTGTATTCCCTACTTGGTATAGTCGCTTATACTTTTTTAGACAAGTATAATTTGAGCGTATCAAATTTTTACACAACTGCCGGGGAAAATGTCTTTTAGATTAATTTTAAGTGCAACTACTGAATTTTAGTCAATAATTTCCTAATTTTAGTTTGTTTTTTTATTTTTATGTCTTTCAGGTCTAGCTCCAAGTATACGAGTCGAGGAGAACCAACACTTCTATTTGATCCAGAACTAAACCGTACACTATGCAAAATGAATGTTCCACAAAATCCTGCTAACCATGGTGATGGGATAAACCGTCATATTTCTCCCCCGATTGATGTTCATAACCAATTAATCGTGGAAAACCTTGATGAGGGCGCTCTGAAGAGACAACCTCCTGCCCCACACCCTCAAGATTATTATAGGGGCAATGTTAACATCATAGATTCGGATGGACCTCTTGTCTTACCTCCTCTACCACAAGTTCATTCATTCATGGTAACTAGTACCTTGATGTAGACGTGCACCGCTAGAGGTTTGTTTTCGGGGATACCATCTGAGGATCCACATGCTCACATCGCCAAAATGAGGTAAGTGTGAAAGATTTGTGTAACGAGGCCAGACTTGGACATGGATATCATTGGATTAAGGGTGTTCCCTCTCTCACTGACGGGAGACGCCGCCATTTGGTTTACTGAGTTGCCTTATAATTCGAGTCGAGGGATGTGTTCCTAGCAAGGTATTAACCAATTACTAAAAGGCTTAACCATAAAGATAAGGTGAAAAACTTTGTGGCATTGCCTGGGGTGTCGGATAGTAGTTCTTGGGATAGGTTCACCTCATTTGTGAAAAGTGTCCCAAACTACCACCGCATTAATGATGAATCATTGAAAGAGTAGTTCTTTAGGTAAGTATAATTTGAGCGTATCAGGGTCATAAAAGACTTGGGGTGAATTTACATAATACCCCAAGACTTTACAAGAAACTTACAGATTTTGGGCAGTTTTAACCAACGCACCATTTGTCAATGGGCGGACCGTTGGTGGTGTCTCATTGGTTGATACGTAGCTCCATTTGGAGCCTTTCAATCCTGACTTGGAGGGTCAATCGACGCCCTAGGTCGACGGACCAATGGACCGTCCTTAGGGTCGTCTATTTGTCACTATTTTGGCAGGTTGATCGTAGTCTTGGGCCCTTAATCTAGGGCCCCTTGTGGGTATTAGGTGGGGTCCGGACATTAAACCCATAAACTAAGTCGTCTAGGTCTTAGGAACATCCCACATCAATTTCGACTAAATGAACACGTAAAACTCACTCAAACACATAAAGAGACAGAAGCACTATCTTAGGCACACCATCCGAACGTCATGGACGTTCTTGGACTATGACCTCCAAATTTAACCAAAATTCACACACTGCCTAAGAAACACTAAAGTAACTCATTTTAAAACAAAATTAACTTAAGAAACACTAACAAGAATCTAGTTCACCTTAGTTCGTTTTAGGGCGTTAGAGTATCCTCGGTATACCTTTGGGTTAAGGGTGTTAACCATTTGAACAAAAGTTGATCCAAACAAAAAAAATATATCAAAATGATTCAATAAATCAATTTTATTTGGGTATGATTTTTTTTTCTTCTTAAAATCACAGTATTTTTGGGTTTCTTTGAAAAAAATCGAAGAAATAACTTAACCGTGCTGATAAATTATGTATGTACATATAATTTATTATTACTAGTTTCTGGACACGTGTATCCTATCTAAACTAAAATAAAATGTTTCAAATAACTAAAATATAGAAAATCATCTTACAATTAAATTACAATAATATCATATCATTCATTTTTAGAATAAGTTCAAATATTTGAGATGTACTCTTTAATATCAGCATATAAGGTAACAAATTGACATATGATAGCCAATATCTCTCGTCGAGCTAAAAGAGATATGAAAATACTTCTGAATTTAAAATGTTAGAATTATGAAGGAAACCTAATCGATGTGTATTATTATCTAACATACACAAAATAAAATTCAGAGAAAAAGACAAAAAAATAAATAGACAATAATTATTAATAAATTTCAAATTTAAATGAAGGTTGCCATTGACCTTCAACATTGACTTTTTCATCATAAAGGAATATCAAACATTGATTCCTGCTAAATGAATTTTTTTTCCCAAAGATTAGCTTTGAATATAGAAAGATGAGTGACAACTTGGATGTCAAAATATATGAAAAGTTAAAAAATGAATTTATATTTCTCAAAATAAGATAAAAGAAAAAATATAAATATAAATGAAGAAATCATATCATGACTTCTTCCATGAATGGAACAATTTATTATAAGTCTGATCATACATTATGTTTTGTACCTCAAATTATTTTGTGTTTCTTACTTACACCTTACTCAAAAAATATTAATTAACAAAACTATATTAAAAAATATAATACACTACACTCTTACACACCCTATAAAAATCAACTCAACATATTTAAATGACAAAACTTTAAAGCAAATGAAATAACTTTTATCATCAATTAATATAGTACAATATTGTAATCACAAAAAAAGAACAAGAAAATTACATTTTTAATAGTTATGAATTATATTGCAAAAGTATATTAGTAGTGTTATGATCTTATGTGTGACCTTTATTGTACATTCAAAATAATAGAAACTATATAATAAAATAAAAAAAATTAAAACATATCTAATTGTTTTATGTACAATGATGTCTCCTTCATGGCAGGAGTATATTTACCGTGTCATGATCTTATGCACGACCTTTTATTTTACATTTGAAGAATTTAAATTATATACTAATTAAAATAATAACTAATTGATTTTTGTGTGATGATGTCTCCGTTGAGAAGATGAAGTCATTCACTTTTGTTCTTCTACCAAGAAAGTGAAGGATTATTTTGTTCTATCCCAAATAAGTTTGATTGACCGCCTCTTAGTCTTCTCATAAACCAATCTATTAAAAAAATTCTTGAAATACTTTATCCCCATATACTTCACAGGGCTTGTATGTCTCTTGATGTTATTCACTCTAATATCATTGATATTTATAGATAGGAAATGTAGGAGTAACTCAGTTATATAAGGAAATTCGTAAAGTCAGGAGTTAGGTAAGTATAAATATTGATATATATTCATGGAAATATTAATATTTTTTGTAGAATAACCTGAATCCTTTTTTATACATAAATCATATTAAATTGTTTGACAGTTTTAAAATAACCTTTCACATTCCTAGAAAAGCTTTGTAATTAATATATTTGTCATTGAAACATCTTGGTTTTGTTATAATTTAATTATAGAGAAAGTGGTCAAATAACCACCCCCCCCCCCCAACAAAACAAATCTATTATCAAATTCTCAACTACACATTTATAATTAAAATGAATCCTATAAACCCCTGAACATTTGAAAAATATAATATATAACCCTTAAAAGCTTGCACCCACATTTGTATCATGGAGTGGTTGGCACGCGCCTGCCACATAATAATCCTTTATATATATCAAACTAAATTAATTCATTTTTTTATTCTGTTGTCATAGAAGCAGTCATCTTCCCAGAACTGTTTGTCGGAGTTGCACCACTTCCTCAAATTCTTTCAATATAAGGTTTTTTCCCACCCGCCTACTCAGTTATCTTCTTTATTCTGTCAATTCCATCTTCAAAAATCTCCAATCTTCGTTCACTAGTCATTAAATTATCCGTCAAATTCTCCATTTTTACCCGATCTATTTTTCCTCTCTTATTTATGAAATTTTCATTCAAAATCAATAATAATTGACTGCTCTCATATTGATGAAATTTTAACTCAACATTAATAATACTTGAATGCCCAATAGTTTTCTTTTTTTAATTTAGTTTGTTTCGGTAGGAATCTTTAAATATAAAGATTTTATTTGGTTTTTGTACAATTAGAAGTTCATTATAGATTTAGTAGTCAGAGTCTTTTCGAATTTGGTAAAACATGAACATCTGACTTTTTAAATTTTGTGCTTGAGATTGAATCTGCATCTCCAAATTTAAATATCTTGAAGCTATGGAGAAAAATAGAGAAGTGGAGATGTTGGTTCTCAACGAAACTGGTGATTGATGGATATGTTCTCACATGGTGGAGTAACAAAGGTTATTTCTTGTGGAGTTTTAGTTGAGCTCCTATGAGGAGTGTGAATTTGAAGGTGAGAGGTTTATTAATAGAAGGTCGCTGATGCGGGCTCCTGGAGGTGGAGGAGCAATGCTCTTATGATGGATCAAAATGTCGTCGTCACCGATGTTGTTGCCCGCCGGCGCCGGTGTTGTTTCTCTGCCAAAAAAAAGAAGAGACAGTGTAAAAAGATCAATATAAAATAAAGGAAACATACTTTTTCTTAAGAAAAAAAACAAAAAGCTACTCTAAACTAAAAGAAATATTACTAAATTTTTTAATTAGTTTTTTTTATTCACATTCACACTTTCAAAGAGAGTGAACTGCACACTCTTTGCCACCTCAGCATTTAGGAGTAAATAATTTCATATTAAAATAGCATAGGGGCTAATAGGAATCCTCTGAAATATAAGTGTTTAGTAGAAAATGTGATAATAGGTTAGGGGTTCATTCGACCATTTTCTCTTAATTTTATATAAATATAACTTATTAGATGAATATTGGTAAATGTTAATCATGTGAAGGATAAAGTGGTCGTTTAATTTTTTAGGGACATTTGATCACTTTCTAATATTAAAAAATTTAAAAAAATTATAATATATTAATTTAGTGAAGGGGCAAAATGGTAATTCAACTTTGAAGTTTGGGTCTTCCCGCTTATAATAATACTAGTAACAATTTTAATGTTGAGCTTGAAACTTCGTCAGATTTTCCGGATAAAAGTATGGGGTGGCGCGCCACCAGGGTGCCAGCACTACCGTCCATTAGTTTGGGTCGCAGTGACCCGCGCTAGCAATGCGCCCGAAATATATGCTAGTAGTTTGGGACGTGGCGTCCCGCGCCAGTAGTGCGCCAAGGTCGTCTAGACTTCTTCCTTCCGTGTTTCATTTTAAACGTGTTCATTGAATCGTGACTATGTTCCCTTTTTTGTATTACCTCCTAAAGGATCCATTTACCTTTGAGAATTCCTACATGTTCTAATCACATGTCTTGATTAAAAAAATTTTAAAAAAAATTAAAGTAAGTTTAAGAGGAAAGTTCAAGGAGTCCTTTTGATTTTTTTTGAAAATCTTTTGTAAATAAAAATGGTTTGAAGTGAGTACTTTTTGAGAAATTAAATATGAGAAATGAAGAGTCTTATTCATGATATATGATAAATTGGAAAAAAATGGATACAAACTGTGACGATTATGTTTCTATTTTCTCGTGTGTTTGTATGTGTGTGTATATACACACTAGTTCTCGACACGTGTATTCTATACTAATTAGTACTACAAATATCTTATAATTATAGAAAAAAGAGGAAAAGATTGAGCATATGGGAGAATTTCAAAAGAAGACCAATCAAAATAAACCGCATAATCTATATAAAAAAAATTGAATAGTTTTTTTGTGAGTAAGTATTTCTTAAAAAAAAATTAATTAGATACATGTATCTTTTAAAGTAAATATTCATGCTTTATCTTTTTAATATTTATTATAATAGTATTTAATCATTATAATTTCCAGATAACTTTTCCAATTCTTGACACCTTTTGCTCATTTATGGCTCCTTATGATGCAGGGGAAGAAAGGATCTGGCTTAACCTACCACTGGAAAAATGTGACCTAGTTCACAGTAAAGGTATTCCGTACTATCCAGTTTACCCAAATTGATATAGGTAATTACTCTCCCATGCTATTAACTTTTTAAAGCTTTTCTTTGTGTAGAAAACAAAAGAAATTTATAATTTTATGACAGAGGATTAAAGTACAACTCTTTCATTTTAAAGTCATAATAATAAATATGCCCTTTAACATCACTTTTAATTACATTTATGCCCTTTAAACCTCTGTGTTGTGCACAAGTATACACTGTAACTTGTTATAATTTGAACCATAAACACACTATCCCACATGCCCTTCCTACAGTCATTTTGTCCTACGTGTTTCCTACATGTATTGTTCCATGTAGTACTCATGTGTTTTATTTATTTAAAAGTTTTATAGGGTTTAAGTGCTTGTTTGTGCATTATGAATGTTGGAGGTCAAGTTACAAATTTAAAGTCAATTAGGGTACTAATATAGTATTATTTTCCCAAAAATCCCATTGGATTTGGCATGATGGGGGAGCGATTATGTTTATTATATTGATTAAAATTTAATATTTATTAAAAAATTAATCATTTAATTAAGAATCAAGGAACACAAATTGTAATTTATCTTTGGAGGTTATGGAGCTTCCTACTTTCGTAATATAATTCCCTGCCGCTTGTGCACGTATAGGTTATGTTTTGAGTTCCCTATACACAATAAATTTTATCTACTAAAGATTATAAGGCTTACACATATTCATTTATATTTGAACGATTGCACTACTACGCAGACTAAGACAGAGTGGCCAATCTATTTGTCTTCTTGCTTGTTGGGCATGTAGTGATGAACATCGTCTTTTTAAATTCTTATTAGGCAATTTGTTAGTAAGTAATTAATGCACGAATTAACAGCTTTTCCCTTAGTTATGTCGTGTCATGAAGTATATATTCCCTTTTAATTTTTGATATTCAGTGTACCATATATTTGAATAACTTTATATACCCAAAGTAATGTCTTCTGTGGTAGATGTCTGGTGTTTTTCATATCGTCTCCTCTTCAATAAAAACTAAAACTTCTTCCAATATAATTTTCATTAGCTACATGTGTAGTATATTAATTTTTTTGTTTGATTTCTTACAATTTTTATATTAATCAAATCTTACCTAATACTTTCTTGTAGAGAGTATTTCTTTTATATGTCCTTGTAGACCAATCGGGTTGTTCAGTCATAAGTTGCACTTGTTTTGTTCGCATAGATACTCCTCTAGAGAGTGGAACATATAGTTTGCCAAGCGAGAAAGCATGTTGTGGTAGGTATACTCCTATATTTGGTAATGTTTGATCTTTAGCATTATTCATCATCATTAAAAAATATAGACGTATTAGAAATTATTTCTGAATAAATTTAAAAGCGTATCCTTCATTTTCCCGGAGGGGTGGTGGTGGTGATAGTTGTATTGGTAGAGTAAACACCTAGTTTTTGGCATATTAACCTTTATTTTTTTGCATGTATAACGTTGTCGTCAAAGCCTCAACAAATAAATTATGTCCAATTGCATACGCCATGTGAGCGGTCTAGTTTTCTCTGCAACATGAAGGGGGCCCCGCATCTTCATTCAAAATTATCTGATGTATAACATACAAAACTTATCTATTTCTATATATATATAATTATATATATATATATATATATATATATATTATAATGTTGTATTCTCTTTGTGCTATGAAGTATAATAATAAGATAACTATATAAGTTAGGATTTATCAGAGAACGTACATATGCGGCAGAGTCCATTAGGTGTTAAGGTGTTTAGATATAAATACATATCATACCTTTACTTAAGTCAATTCTATGTATTCTTGCACATTGCAGCCTAGTAAATGTATAGCCGCTACAAATAATATAACTCGGGCACGTTCATTTCCATCACACACTTCAAGTCATAATCATTATCTGTTTAAAAACGGGAAGGGGTGTGGTTATAGTTGTAATGTTTGAGTAAACATCTTGTTTGTAGTATATTGATTTGTTGTTTTTTCTACATGTATGAAATTCTTGTCAAAGCCTCTACAATCAATGTATCCCCTTGTACCATTGCCCATGGAGAATATGATGTGACACATTTTCTTTCAAACCTTAACAAATATGTTGGTAAAATAAAAGAATCATCAAATGTGTTGTATATTAATTGTGTAATTCTTCTTTTTCTTTTGTGCTAGAAGTATCACAATACATATCAACTCCAAAATTGGATGTTATTAGACAATGTAGCTCATGCATCAGAGTCCATTTGGTTGGGCGTTGAGTGTTAGGTATAAATACATTTCATATCTTTATTGAGGTTGATTCTATGTAGTCTTGCACGTTGCAACCTAGTAAATATTTAGCTGGTTCAAATAGTATAACTCATACACATTTTTATCCATCACACACTTCAAGTCGTAAACAGTGTTAGTTTAGAAAGGGGAAGGGGTGTTGTTATAGTATTATTGTTGGAGTAAATACTGGTAGTAGATATTAACGGGGCTTGGGTTTTTTTTTGCATGTATGACATCTCGTTCTGCCTCTACAAATCACTTTTCATAGTGCATAAACCATTTAGAGTGATCATGATTTCTCAACAAACATGAATTGAGACATCTTTTGTAAAAAAACAAACCTAATGTGTATAATTAAAAGCATCATCAATATTATTATAATGTAATAGTTAATCTGTCTTCTCTTCTCTTTTTTGCTAGGAAAATCACAATAAGATAACTGTAAAAGTTAGATGGATTTTACGCGTACCTATGAGCGAAGTACATTGGGTGTTAAGAGATGTCATACATGTTTCTTTCTATGTTTCTCGATGTCCTATATATTATATATATCTATTATATATATATATAATATATCTATGTAGACACACACACACAGTAAACAAACGAGGTGGACCCACAATCAAAAAAAATAATGTATATATGTATTATACCCTATTTTGAAAACTGAATAAATTATCATATTAGTAAACAATGCACTCATAAAAAGCATAGGAGAAACCACCTTTGAGACCAGGATTAAAATCCATCTATAAAACCATGGGCTAAGGTAATCGTGAGTTGGCCTCCGTATAAAACTACATAGAAACATAATTATATTTTGTAACTTGCAGGCTTATTTTAAGAGGAAGAAGTCGTAACTATAATGGTGAAGCCAGGATGGAAGAGAGAACGAAGATTACTTTTAAAGGTAAAGGGGATGATAGAGAAGGAGACATAATATTTTTTATTTATGAGAAAACACATCCACTATACAAAAGAGAAGGAGATGACTTCTTGGAGTTAAAGTCCCTCTCGTATAAGCTCTTACAGGGTGTACAATTACACTACCTTTTTTGGGCAGAGATGAAGTAATGACTATGTCATAACAGGCCAAGGCATGCCTAAATCTAAACAAGAAAGAAGAAATAAAAGAGACCTTGTACATCAGTTTCTTATCCAATTTCCTTTACAATTGATTGAGGAACAAAAGTCTGAGGTTGTCAGTATACTTGAGAATCATAATTCATAGTTCTTGATATTTATGTACTCTAACAAATAGTGTATTCGATTAGATTCTCATCAAATTGTTGGTGTTACATAGTAATTACTACATTGATTTTTGGAAAAGTATTATTATTTCATATACATTATGTACTACACTATCTTAAAAGCAAGAACTCCAAAAATGATAGTTAATTGTTTTGCTCCATAATACTATATCAAGCCCAACTCCTACAAAAGCAAACCCCGCGATAACTGGAAAAGTTGACTCTCTAAAAGCTGGAGCTTACACTTCCAACACCAATCTCATTGTTTATGTTCAAACCTCCTATTCCAATTTCTCCGAACATCTGTGTAATGAGTACTAACATTCTATAATCTCAAATAAATGTTGTGACAATAATTTATATATAGCATCCTTCTTAATATTTTAATCATAACAATATATAAATGGAAAAATCGTTAAACAATAGGTACATAATTTTTCGAGTTTTTGTCGACATCTTCTCTCAAATTCAATCAAAATTGGAAAGTCTTCTCCATCAAGCAAAACTATAACATGAATCAAATAAAAAAATTACTTCAGTTTTGTAAAGTGATATATAATCATATAAAGGTAGATATACTATATACTTTACTTGTTGATGACTTCACTACTTTAACCTTAAAATGAAAAGGATATCTTTTTGATAGGAGTTTCATGAAACAACAAAAATTATATATAACAAAATAGAGGAATATCAAAAAAATCGTAAAGATAAATTAAACATTTGAAGGTTATAAATATGAAAAATATGAAAAACATGAAAGTTATGGATATTAAGAATGACAGTTGAATAGGTAAATATAATTTATGAATGGAAATTTTTATATAAAACAAATAAATGAGAATAATAATAAATTTAGATAGGAAAAAAATAACTGCAAATAATATTTTAGTGAAGCACCACTAATAGTGAAATTCAAAGGGCCAAAATAGATAAAGAGAATAACTTTAAGAATATTAAATATATGTAATTGAACCTCCTTTAAAATCTGGAAAAGTAATCAATCCTCCCATGAGCACTAAATATTAATAATATTTGAATTTATTGTAGGGGTTAAATAGTATAGTAATATATATATGTGTGTATATAGATTATTTACGTGTGTCTCATATTCGAGCATAGGTTAGGGTGTACTTATGCATTTTCTCTTTCTTGTTTATAGAATATTGAGAGGCTCCCAAACTTATGAAGACAACCCTGTTTGGCAGGCACAAATTAGAAGACAACATTGATAAATAAATTGTATACATAGATATATTGAAGATCATAAATATTTAGAAAAGGAGTAGGACGTTATTGGTCAAAATAGAGGATGGAGAAGTAATTTGTTATAGTTATACACTTTATGATTTTAAATAAAAGATGTAAGATCAACCAAATTATCGAATAGCATACCAAGAATGTTTGTTAAAACTCTTTGAGTCCTCAACTTGATATATTCTAGTTCACACAATTGAGGTTCAATAACAATCAATATTAATTTTCCAATCAAGGGTACAATACATTATTTAGTAGTGATATTTTTTTTATATATTAATTATTAAAATACGATTAAAATAAAATTTTTATTTAATAGTCTTCTTTCTATATACCTATGAATTTCATTGTATTTAGAAATGATACATTTAAAGAATTCGTTAGATTTTCCAATATCAATAGATTGATAGTTTCTTTCTTGTATCTTTCCAAAGGAATAAAATATCTCGGAAAGAGTTAAACAGTAGTATGTCGTTGTTTTCTTTCCTTATTTTATTCTATGTGTAAATCATCTAAAGGTAAAGCCTCCTTTTCTCATCGTTTGAGGATTATCCTAACTTGTATCTATCTATTATTATATCATTCACTTAATATTAGTAAAGAGATAATATCAGTCGTTGGCAAACTCGAGGTAAGATTGATTTATGCGTAAGGGGTATTTTGGTGATTTTTATTGAATTTGGCCTACTTAAGAGGTTTGTGATGTTTACATGTGTTATTCTTGAATTCTCGTTTTTGTCACATTTTTATGAAACCTACCTATTCTTCACTCTTTATTCATCTCTTCAGCTTCTCTTTCGCTCTCGCCGCTTACTTTATATTCATTAAATAGGTTAATTCTATTTATCCTATTTTTCTTTTATTTTTTCCAATGTGGGTATATTGTTCTTCTCCTTTTGTTGAATTTTTATAAGGGTCAACACACCCCCCCCCCCCCCCCCCCCCGCAATTATTTTCAAGAATAAATTACTTTTTGTTGGTGGTGTTATCCTCTGTGTAGTTGTGGTTAGGGGTGTTCACGGTTTGAATAAAAATTGATCCAGAACAAAAAATAATATCAAAACGGTTGAATAGATCAATTTTATTTGGGTTTGATATCATTTGGTTTTAGATTTTTGAAACCAACATTACTTTTGATTTTGTTCGAAAAGTGGTCATATTAGTTGTCCTAGTGTAAAGAGTCATTATTGGTCATTGGCATGCCCAAGGTACTATTGATTGATGTATTAAGGGCATTTTGTTGATTTTCATTGAATTTGACCTATTTAAGAGCGATGTAACGTCTAAACGTGTTATTCCTCCATTTGCGGCGTTGTTACATTCTTATAAAACCTACCTACCCTTCCCTCTTTAGTAATCTCTTTAGATTCTCTCTTGCCCTCGCCGCTTAGTTTATGTTCAGTAATAAGGTTAGTTCTATTTATCCTATTTTCTCTTTATTTTTCAAATGTGTGTATTGTTCTTCTCCTTCTGTTAAATTTTTTCTAGATTTTCTTCTATTTTATCTTCCCCCTCCCTATGTTTTTTAGGCAATAACTTTTCAAGAATAAATTATTTTTTTGTTGTTGTTCGTATCCTCGTTATACTTGTCGTTTGTTTTTAGAATTTTTATAATTAATAGTATTTTTGTCTTTGTTTGAAAAATCCCGAAGAATAACTTAACGATCTGAATATTTATATACTGTATATCTTATTATTACAGATTCTGGACCACGTTCAACACGACTTATTTATTTAACTGACATAATGTTTAAATAACTAAAATACAGAAAATAACTTAACATTTAATTACAAATACTATCATCATTTTTACAAAAAATTTCAAATATTTGGTTCTACTCTTTGAATATCGACGTTTACTGTACAATCAAAATAATAACATACTATCCATCTCGGCCCAGCTAAAGAGAATGAAATACTTCTTATTTTAAAATTTTATACTTAGAAGGAACCTAATAAGATTAATATTATTATCTAATATACAAATAATTTTGTAGACAAAATTCCGAGAAAAGACAGAACCTGAAAGAAACATATTTATTAAAAATTAAAATATAAATGAAATTTCTACGTTGATTGTTTCATTATAAGAATTTCAAACGGTGGCCATCTCCGTACGAAATGAAATATTTTTAAAGATTCGGTTTGAATATAGAAAGCCGATTGACAACTTTAATGTCAAAATCTATGAACGGTTAATAATATGAATTTACATTTCTTGAAAAAAAAATAAGATATAAGAAAAATCTAAATAAAAAATGAAGAATCTATCCTACTTCTTCAATGAATGAATATGTGTATTATCTTATTATAAATTACATTATACCTCAAGTTATTTTTGTTTCTATCTTACAAACAAACAAAAACCTCCGTAAAAATATTAATGAACAAAAGTATATCAAAATATATAATACACTACACTCTTACACACCCTTTAAATGTCAACTCAACATATATAAATTGCAAAACCTTAGAACAAATTAAATAACTATTATCATCAATTAATAAGTACATAATAATATCAATAACAAATAACAATACATTACTTTTTTTACCGTTATAAATTACAACTGGCAAAAGTATATAGTAGTGTCATGATTCTAGCTTTTTATTTTAATATTCTCAAATAAGATAACTATATAATATAAAAATAAAATATAAAACATAGCCCATTGTTTTATGTACAATGATTCTCCTTCATCAATGGCCGGATTATATTGACAGTGTCATGATCTTATTATCACGACCTGTAATTTTCCATTTTGAAGCCAGTGAAAATATCCACTAATTAAAATTAAAAATATATAAAAATAACTGATTTATTTTTGTTGATGAAATTCCTCCTGTTAGAAAATGAAGTGTTTCACCTTGTGCTCTACCAAGAAGTGACAGGAATGTTTGTTCATCCTAAATAAGTTGGAAGACAACCTTTAGTCCTTCACATTACACAATTCTATTAAAAAAAAATGAATGCTTTAAAATCCTCCAAATACTCATAGGCTTGTAATGTCTCGGACTGTTAATCACTCTAATATCAATGGACCTTTATAATAAGAAATGTTAGGAATACTCAATTATATAAAAGAATTTGTAAAATTAGGAGTTAGATAAAAACAAACAATCTATATATATATATATACTATATATATATATATATATATATATATCAATCTACTATTATATATCTATCTATATCTATCAATATATATACTATACAAAATATATATATTTATGGACATATATATTTTATTATTACAGAATGTGAATCCTCCTTTTTTATACATGAATCATATTAAATTGTTTAACAGTTTAAATAACCTTTGATATTCCTATAAGCTCTGTGATTAATTTTGGTTTATTGAAACATTTGGTTTGTAATCTTTTATTTTATAAATATCGTTATTAGATGAATATTGTTAATTTTTAATCAAGTGAAGGATAAAGTGGTCATTTTATTTTTTGAGGGATATTTAATTACTATCTATAGTAAAAATAATTATCATAATAGGTAAGGAATGGGTATTTCAACTTTGAAGTTTTGAATTTTCCACTTATAATATTATCTGATATGATAGGGTATTACATTCTACCATCCATAACAAATTTGATCGTTGAATTTAAACAAGGGTGCACCTAGGGGAGGAACAAGCGAGGATACTTGACTCGCATATCATCTTTTGACTCCCAAGTATCATCTTCAATGATATGTTTTCTTCTCCGTTAGACTTTCACCCACTTTAATTGTTTCTTGACCTTAACTTTCTTACTTGTTTGTTAACAATAACCACATGTTCCTCTTCATATGTTAAATTTTCATCAAATTGTATAGTCTTGGTTCAGGCCACACATTGGATTTTGAGAGCTTTTCTTCGCAATATAAGATTATCGACAGTAAAATACATTTCAAGGGAAGTTCGAAAGGATACAACACTACCCTCCCCGCTCCAGAAATCTTATATGACCTTACATATCTTGAGCTCAATTTAGTTTTTCTTTTCTGTTGAATTACATCATGCCTTTTATGAAGGAATTTCAAGGAAAATATAGTCCCCAAATATCAGTCTTAATTTCCTTTTATTTATATAAATTTAAAATACTTTTGAACTATGAGTAACTCAGTCTAATTAATTGATCCCACATGCTAATACATTCTCCACATCAAATTCGAACTATATAATAGGAAAAACAACATCATATAACATACACATCTTCAATATAAAGTCCTTCTGAGAAGGTTGACTGAAAGTCCATTAACTGGTAGGATAATTTGTGCCAAGTGTAGTAAGATCCCCCATAACTTTTTAAATTTAAACAACAAGCTCTTAATATATCCTCCAAGATTTATACATTACGTTCGAAATGCCCGACTGTCTATGGATGAAGTGTAATACATAAAATCAATAGTAACTCCTTTCAATTTTCATTCTTGAATCTTAAAAGTAGTAGTAGTCATGTTGGTTTTTTTATACATCTTTAACATGTTCACAAGTCAGCCATTAGAAATGAAGTCAGAAATACCATTTATTATAAGTTTCCACCAGTACACTTTCTTCAACAGGTGTCTTAGTAGATCCAGGATCTACAGTGTATTAAGAGTCATAACTTTTTAAAGAATAACCTCTCTCACATCATCTATGTTTGATTTTCATAGCGATTTTCATAATCAGCCACTTTTTCCAAAAGCGACATAACTGTGAATACTCATATACATGTCTTCACTCGCTATAACTTTATTTAAATATTCACATGATTCAAATCCGTGTATTTGGTATCTAAATATGCTCTACCAATAAAGACTTGGCCTGAACATAAGCCAACAATGTATCTAAGTTGCTCACACTAATTTGATATCCATATCCTCGAGTGTGTACACATCTTAGATCAAAATCTATGCTCAAGGCGTATATGTCAAATAGTCCATGGATTTTCTTCTCAATGCATATGCCTAAATATTGTCATTTTTCCATATAACATCAAATAGTAAATGTTATAGTCATTGAGTTATTTCTTTTGGTGGTGTCAATTGATATATCAAATCTTTGTGCTGAAACATGAATATCAAGCTCTTGTAATCTAGGTGCACCTCATTGGTTTCGTTGTATAAATATTACATATAAAATCTCTATAACAAAGATCATCGAGACTATTTTCAATTTATGAGCGGGATAGTCGTGCTCCATACTAATTTAGCTTTCTCGAATCATAAGATATTACACTACCGTTTTGTCTAGAAACATAATCTAATTTCATCCTCAATATGTCTAGAGTTTATAAGGCTGTACTCACATTCCCTCGTCTAGTGAAATTTGTTTATTTTGTTTTTAACTTGGATAGTAACGTAAAAATTCTTTAGAACTACTCCACCAAATATTTATAGTAGTCTGTCAAGTGATTTTATCCTTTAAGCATACATACTGATTCCAATTCGCTGATACACTCTACACTTAGAAAACTTGACATAAAATTGATTTCTTGTTTATTTTTGAAAAACCATCCAGAGGTGATCCTTGTGTTAATTCTAGCTAAGAGACCAGACTTGGATATAATCATAACTTTGGCACTAATCTTTCAATAAATTCCTTGAAAACCTATTTCATTTAGTCCATAAATGCAACTAGAACATAGGTAAGTCTGAAAATATCACAAAGAACTTTCTAATCATTCTATCAAGTTCTTAAAGCGGTCTAAAAATATGTTCCTCTGATTCCAAGATTTGAGAAATATGCGGGTCCATGTATCTAATAAAATAATTCATTTATAAAAAGGTGATGATTACTTAATGCACATTATTGCATTGTTCAACTGTTAGCAGTCAATATACTCTCAAGTATCTGCCCCTTTTTTCCCACAATGGATATTTGTGTGCAATTGGGTTCTATAAAGCCCTTTCCTGCAGGTTGCAATCTATTACTTAACTCTCTCCACTCCATGGTTTCAGTAATAATACTAAGGTACCTATATGGGCTAGGGAAGTATCAAATCATAATGACACTATTGCTCATATCGACGAATATCGTGAAAAAATCATAGAAATTACATCTCTGATTCTCTCACTAATGTATTTTGGGTGTAGATCTACAACATTCTAATACCAATAGATAAGAGCATAACTTTTGTTGTTACCATAGAATAAGGTAGTCCATAGCACTTAAGTTTTATGCATCGTACCCATTTTTGTAACTCTTTTCTCTCCTCAATCTAACAAACTTTAATACCTGTCCAGGAATATAATAATAATTCCTCAGGTACCCATCAGTAAAAGCATTTTCCAATATCATTAATCTGTACCCTTCCCACTCTTTGATTGTACGAAATTTCTATATAAAGATTTCTAGTTTTTGGCCCTTTGTAAGTAATCACTGTCTGAATGGTTATTTCAATCTTTCTGGCCAAATCTCAACCACCTTAAACCAGGTTAAGATCTTTATCCACAGGGTTCATTAAAGGGCTAATCAACCTTAAGTATTGATCCCTTAATTAAGGAGCAGGTCAAGACGATTAACTTTTTTGAGGCATATAATATAGTTCAATCCATTAGTTGAACCAATTTCTTGCACTCCCTATCATGTTAACACATTTTGCCAACAGTCAATAAAAACAATTTCATAAATAACTTAGTAATCGCGTCAGGGCTCAGTGTTCTCTTATTGGTATCCTGAGTATTACAATATCACGCCATGTATTTGATCATGTTCACCTTCTCGATGTTATGAAAACTACAATACTCTTGTTGGAATGTGCTAGAGCTTTTAAACTTTAAGTATTAACCCACAAATCATTACTTCACCAAAAATCATTAAGGATCTTCGAGTAGTTAGAACCTACAAACCTAAAAGATTTCATGTTAAGCCCCGAGCCTACACACTGGACATGAACGACACTGAATAACCATTGCTGGCCTTGAGTTGACCCTTGGCATGACTTACTTAACTCAGCAAAAGACTTAACTCAATACAATAAACATTCCCATAAAATAATTGAAATAAATAAGTTAGCCTAAAATGGCACTAAAATCTCACATTAGAATATCTAAAATATAAATAATTAAAGACTCAAAACTAAATTGTCTGACTGTCTATGAAGACTATATAATACTAATATGGATGTCGGGACAGACCCTACAACTTTCTATAAAACAAAAGACTAAAAACGATAAATATATGTCCTCCATAATGCATAAAGGCTCGCCATTTACTCCTAGTGTTTAGATGGATCAACGAGGCGCTGGATGATGCTGAGCCTGTTTACCTTCATACGATGCAGCCCAATTGGCATCAGTACATTAAATGTAATAGTGTACGAGTTGGAATGCTAAAAAAATGTAATCTTGAAAGAAATTAAGAAGGAACACTTACCTTGGCTCTGCTCAACTCATAAATAACTTGACTTAATATAAAGAAACAAGACATATGCAATATATAAAAACATGTAAAACAACGTAAATACTTAGTTCCTTAAAGAAAATGTAATAAAAACTCATATTTACATAGTATATATGAAGTAATATAGTTTTTGTGGGAGATTCTCTAACAGACAATCACCACTATGAGCCTAAGTGGTGATACAATGTCTTGCCCACACTGCCAGAACCGTCCTATACTTTGTTGTCGCATAGAACTACTTAACTTAGTGGATTCACTAGCTTAACTTACGTGATCATCTATAAAGTATGACCCATTAATACCCATCGTGGCTACATGGTTTTCATGGAGATTTGAGTTAATATGAACTCTCATTCCCACATCTATGCTCAATAGTACTCCCAAAACATACTTTCGCTCATGCTTTAAAAACAAAGTTCCTTTTTTGGGTTAAGATAATTGCTCAACAATATGCTTTAGAAAGCTCTCTTGGAATCAATGTTCCCTTTTTCTTATTAAAAACACTTTTGGGACTCTTAGTTTCCTCTTAACTTAAATGTGAAAACATTTATAAACTCTGAGGAAATACTTAGTTCCCTTATATTTCTTTGAAGAAAATAACTTCAACTCTTTACTTAAATTGAAACTTGAGTCTTAAAACGAAGTTACAATTTTAAATAAAGACTCTTGAAAACTCTGAGGAACTTTTCCTTATTGTACTTGGTTCATAACTTCAGAATTGACTCTTAACTTCGTTGACCTTGACCTTAGTTTTTATTTAATAAAATTTATGAATTCAGGTTATATTCATGATTTTTTGTGATTCCTAGGGGGTTTTAGAAATCATTTGAAAATTAAGTCACGGAAGGTGTTAATGATACCGAAAAGACGTAAGAAAGTGCCAAATTAAATAATTTAAGCAACAAAATGCAAATTCCGGCCGCACCACGTCGTACTGCGCCAGGCCACAAGTTCGGATACCTCATGCTTGTGAATTGTAGAAGGTACCTCCCGCCCCAAGCCCTCTAGCAATGATGGGACGATCTGCGCTTGGAGCTGCCCACATGTGGATGACAAACTTCTCTTCTTGGTTTTTCAATACTAAGCCTCCTAAACATCCATAGTTCTTTTGCCAAACCATTATGATCATTAATACCTTCAACACCCAATAGACCTAACTCAAAAAACAACTCAAAAATTCCAAATCAAACCATCAATGTGCATTCAAAACTACCTCAACCACAAGAATTCGACAAGAAGTATCAGAACCCTCACTTCTTACCTGTAAACATCTAAAACCAACCTGAATTAAGGTGGTAATGAATTAAACAAACCTAAAGATCTCCACTCCTTTATAAGGGATCACCCCGACGAATTTCACTCGCAATCTTTGCTGTTCTTGGCGAATTCTTAAGTTTCTCCCTTTTCCTTCTTCTTCTCTCTCTCTTCTCTAAGTGTAGCGTAGTGTTAATTTTTTAATGACACTCTAACTAATATTGTTTTTTTACCCCAAATAAATCCTAAACAAAATAAAATTAAGGGTAAAAAGACTAGTTGTTTCCTTCCCTTAAATACGCTTGATACCTTCCGTAATCCGAAACACTCAACTTTCATCGATAGCCATATATGCCTCACACGATATCGAAAATGCGCAACTCAGCGTCACTTGAGAGATACCTCCAAGGTCTTTCAAACTATATAAAGAACTACCTCTAATTCATTCTGAGTTAGAGGTATGACCATTTCAAAATGTCTAAAACTCACTTTTTTAACTTAAGAAATTTTCCAGATTTCTCCTTTTCTTTTCAAAAAGGATATTTTTTAGATCTTGATTAGTCATTAGCTATTCTGAGATACCGAAGATTTTACATGACAATATCTCCCCGTAGAGCATGCGTCCTAACATGAGGTTTCTTTACTACGCTAATAATATAACCTACAAAAAAACATTCATAATAAAAAATAAGTAAGAACATGCCTACTCATAATTTATAAACTACTAAGAAAAGAATTAGTACCTCGATCTGCATTCTTTTCGGATATAAAGAGATGTGGATAAGCGATCCTTATCCCTAGTCGCTTATTCAACAACTTGGTTTCTCCCAAGGACCTTGACTGGCACAATCTCCTCTGTTCTCAACTTGCAAACTTGGCGGTCTAAAAACTGCACCAGAATCTTTTCATGTGATAAGCTATCCTTATCCCAAAAGTTTCAGTTGCTACAATCAATGAAGGATCACCCATGCAGTTTTTCAACATAGAGATGTGAAATACCTGATGAACCGTTGCTAATATTGTGGTAGCTGATACTCACAAGCTATATTACCAATTCTCTTGGATATTCTATAAGGTACCATATACCAGGGACTAAGTTTCCCCTTCTTACAAAACCTCATAAGACCCTTCATGGGTGAAACCTTCAAATACACCCAATCATCTACTTTGAACTCTAATGGCCTTCTCCTCACACCTGTGTAGGATATTTGACGACTCTATGCCATTTTTAATCTCTCTTGAATCACCTTCATCTTCTCCTTGGCTTGGTGAACTAGATCTGGTTCTATCAACCCTTCTTCACCAACATCGAACTACCCAATAGGATATCTGTATCTTTTCCCATAAAGAGCTTCGTATGGAGCAATTTAGATGCTCGAATGGTAGTTGTTGTTGTAAGCAAACTCAATGAGAGGTAGGTGATCATCCCGATTCTCTTCGAAATCAATCACATAAGCCCTCAAGATATCTTCTAAGGTCTAGATAGTACGCTCCTCTTTCCCATCTGTCTGAGGATGAAAAACAATGCTTAAATTCACCTTTTAATCAAAACCTGTGTGGAAATATTTCCAAAGTAGTAAATTGTGCACCTCTATCTAAAATGATTGAATCTCGGACTCCATCAATTCTCACCACCTCTTGAATGTATAAATTTGCATAATACTGTGTTGAATGATTAGTCTTTATCGGTAAAAAGTGGGTTGATTTTTTTATTTTATTGACAATCACCCATATTGAATCATGCTGCATGCGAGACCTTGGCAATCCTGTGATGAAGTCCATATTAATCATCTGCCACTTCCATTCTGGAAGTTCTATATTCTAAGCCAACCCTCCAGGACTTTGGTGTTCTACTTTCAATTGTTGGGAATTCAGGCACTTGGCAACAAACACAACAATGTCCTTTTTCATACCTTCCAACAAATATACCTCTCTCAAATTGCGGTACATCTTTGTGGAACCCGGATGAATGGAATATCTGGAGCTATCAGATTCCTCAGTGATCCTCTCTTGAAGTCCATCACCATAAGTACACACGATATACCTTGATACTTCAGCACAACATCTCTCCCTTGTAACAAAGTTAATACTCTTTACTTATGAACGTTTGACTTCAAATCAAGAAAAATGGGGTCTTGGTTTTGATTCTCTTTCACTTCTAACACTAATGATGACACAGTCCTATTGGTGATCACTGTTCCTCCTTTTGTGGAATCAATAAGCCTGAATCATAGGCGTACAAGTCTATGCATATTTTTTTTATAAATCCCTCTTTTCTTCCTCAACATGGGTGGTACTCCCCATGGATAAGCTGCTTAAAGCATCCACAACCACATTAGTCTTACCTAGATAATAAATAATACTTATATTATAATCCATGAGTAATTCTAACCTCCTTCTCTGTTGAGATTGAGTTCTTTCTCGGTGAACACATATTTTAGGCTCATATGGTCAGTGAGTATATCAACATGACCACCATACATATAGTGATGCGATATTTTCAAGGAAAAAACTTCTGCCGCCAACTCTAAGTCATGGGTTTGATAATTTTTCTCATGAACCTTCAACTATCTATAGGAATAAGCTATAAACCATCCATTCTGCACTAACACACAACCAAACCCAACTCTAGATGCATAACAATTGATATACCGTGGTTTCACGGTATTATTAATACTTTTTCCTTAAGTTTAGTGTAACCAAAAGACTTTTTGTGCTAATTTTTATGTAAGTTTCTCTTTATTTGCTGGAAATCTGTCTAAAAGTTGAATGCGGAGGTTTTTGACAAGAAATACAGAAAAGTACCACCCACAGAGCTGTGACGGTCCATCTGTCGTGACGGTCCGTAGGTGGAATCATAGTGCGTGCTGAAGGAAGATGGGAAGTATGACAAGTGGTTGGGTTACGGAGTGCGTGACGGACCGTCGTAGCCATGACAGTCCGTCCTGCTGGTTCGTCATGAAGATTAGAGAAGTAGTCCTAGTACCTAAATTCCAAGAGTTCAAGTGTTTTGGAATGGAGACCCTCGACGGATCGTTGTTCCTGTTACGATCCGTCATACCTGCCATCGAGGGTAATGAAGAGAGAAGCATAAGAAATTGCACATTATGGGAAGACGGAAACCATGACGGTCCGTCGTGACCACGACGATCCGTCGCGAGGTCCGTCGATCTAGCCGGGTTTTTACATATTTCCAGCAAATAGAGTTCTTAGTTAATTAGGTTTTTATTTTTTATAAATAGTGCAAAAAACCTCGTTTTTGTGGTTAGACCCCGATTATTTTTAGACTCTTTGTTAGACCCCTTATTATTTTTAGACTCTTTGTTAGACCCTTGATTATTTTTAGACTCTTTGTTCATCATTAAACTCAGTAATTGATTGTTGGTGATTTTTGTTGATGAATCAAGCAAACTTTCAGATTTTACTCTTTCTCGTTGAAGTAAGTGCATGAATTCTTATATCACATATTTAAATATTGTGATTATGACTATGGGTAACTAAACTCAATAACTAGGGTTGTGGGAACCACAGGGGAATAATGAGGCAAAGCCTAAATAAAATAATAATTTTAGAATAGTGTCTTGCATGTATTGACAATTCATTCGCTTATAAGTCTTTTGAACGGATGAACAATGTTAGAATTCGCCTTATTGCTACTTGCCGGACCAAGGAGGTAGATAATAGGAAAATAATTATCAACATAGATTAAGTGTTACTATACTAATTAGGCTAGTATGATTGGATGAGGTAATAACTAGTAAAAATATCTAATTATGTTACATATGAGATAAAGATACGGGTTAGTATAGAAAAAACACCACGTAGCCGGACCAAGCGTGTGAGTGAAATTTTATAGATGCCGGACCAAGGATTTATGAACTACATAACTATTCACTTTGCATGCGAGATGACTAGGAAAGAATTGGTATAGTTAGAATTATCAAGTTATGAACGGGGGGAAACCGTAAACTCTAGTTACTTTATTAATATTTTAATGATTAAACTCTAACATTTGAAGTTCTAGGTGTCTCTCCATCGATAGTTATTTTCATTATAAGAAAGAGAACTACCTTTTGTCATTTTTCGTCCTATGAAGTAAAGTGACTGAACAATAGTAATATAGTTGAAGTTAAGTCTAACTATTTTCTTCGTGGGACGACTCAAACCTAGTAGTTGGGTTATTTAATTGACACGACACGCTTACTTATTATTAGAAAGTAACTTTGAGGTACAATTTAGCGACGCGCCGGCGGAAATTGCTTTTAGATTAACATAAACTTATTAGTACGTTTAGTCAATTTTTCTTGATTTTACTTGTTTTATATTTTTGATTTTCGCAAAACCATCCTCCTTTTAGTGCCGAATCACGGAAGAAGACAACACTGTTTCACTACGATCACGAATTAGAGTGTACATACGCAACACGATCGAAAACTTGGGAATAATGATGATGATTCAAACCAGAAACATCCCAGCTCTGGTGATGTTCATGGTATTTACCCGGATTTTTGCCTCAGGGTGAACACCAAAAGAGGGGACAAAAACCGCTCACGGCCCCAAGAATATACTGAGGATATGACAATATAGCAGACTCCGGATGGGCCACATGTCTTGCCCCCTCTACCACCAGGGCACACTTTGTGGTAACTAGTAGCCTGATGTAACTGCTAAGCCAGAGGTTGGTTTTCAGGGCTACAATGAGGATCCACATGCCCATATAGCTAGGTTAGGGCAGTGGGTAAAAGCTGTGTAGGGAGGCCTAAATTGGACTTGAAGGTATAGGGCGAGAGTGTTCCTCTCTCAAGGACGGGAGAGGCTGCTATATGGTTCACTAGGCTCCCTCCAAACTAAATTTTCACATGGAACCAACTAAGCGATGTTTTCTTACCACGCTCATACCCGGGCTCCAAGAAACTAAACACACAGATGGAGTGACAACTTGTGGCATTACCAGGAGAGTCAGTTAGTAGTTCTGGATAGATTCACTCGTTTTAGAAGCATTCCCAATAAACCGTATAGATGATGCGTCATTAAGGAATACCTTCTATACGGGAAAGGAGTGATAATAATAAGTGTGGTGGACACTATAGCAGGTGGATATTATGGGGAGTGGTCATTATGATGAGATTGCTGAAAAAATAGAGAAAATATCCAGAATAATAAATATTGGAGTACTAGGAAGCGATACCAGGGCGAAATACATCGCACTGCAGCTCCCACTCAAACCCAGCCAAAGTGAGATCGTGAGAAATGGCTCAGATGAGAACTGAGCTTGGGTTGGTAATTAAAACATGTCACTAGGGGATAAAAAGATTAGGCAGTCAATACTTGCCCGAAACCACACCAAAAAATGATGAGTGCTATTATGAGGAGGATTCCTATGTGGTATGATTATTATTGAGCAGATAGTGGGGGTTTTCTGAGGTGCCCAAAATCTCTCATCAGGAGAATTGGATCGCAAGGTCAAGGGAAACCAAGGTAGGATATACTAGTTGGTTGTGTCTTAATACGTGGAGGGTCTTATCTTCAAGATGGAAACTAAACCGCGACAACAACTTCAAAAGGGTGTAACTATGGTAATAGAAATGATAGGAATGGGCCCTATGTTCCTCTTAAAATCGGAAGTTAAATCATAAGAATGGTGTAGGCTAGTATTGGCGCGAGTTGAGGATATGTTACATAAAATGATGAGGAGGTTCGATGCTAGTGATGATCACAATAAAGAGTTGAGGAATGTAGGTTAGCGGGGATTGCGCAAAAACATTCGATACACATGCAATATCGATTAAGCAATGTGTTGAGTTACAATTGATTACCACTTATCTGCGACTATGAACACACATCAACCGGGCATTTCCTAGAACACTGTCAAGATCCGGAAAAAATGATGGATATTGTTGGGAAATCATACTAGCGGTGGTAAGAAAACCATTGACCCACCTATGCTGCTAGGAGAAAAAGGTGACAAAGATACGTTGGGAAAGTGTAAGATGTTAATGGTGAAGTAGATGATTAACACTGTAAAAAATGTTGAAGTGGGGCTTAAAAAAGGTAAACTCCATGCCTAGGGCCACCACCCCCATTCCTCAAGATTAGTTTGAAAAAGACGAGGATGGTAAATATCGGCATTTTATAACAATTTTTAAGCAACTTTAACTCAATGACCTTGGTAAAAAGATTTAGAACAGATGCACGTTACGCCATGCTGTATGAAATATTTGGTACAAAGAAAAGATCGGTCACTTTTGAGGATGATGATAGAATGAACATTGTAGTTGCTATTGCTACAAGATCTCTGGTACAAAAGAAAAGAAAGCGGGGAGTTCATATTCCTTGTTAAAATCGGGCTATTACATTTTGTAAAGCATTATGTGATTCTGGGGGGCAAGCATAATTCTCACGCCCCTCTCGATTTACAAGAAGTAGGTTTGGGGTGATCCAAAGCCCACTGCTATGTGGACTAATTGATGGCGGATCAACCAGTAAAAAGTCCTATAGGGTTACTCCATGATGTCCTAGTAAAAAGTTGAGTCGTTCATTTCTGGCAGATTTTGTTATTCTTGATTGTGAAGTAGATTTTGAAGTGCCCATATTCTTTGGAGGCCATTCCTTGCTACGGGAAATACCTTAGTAGATATGGAAAAGGGGCAGATGAAATTTCGATTGAACAAGTAGAAAGTGATCTTTAAAATTGTAGGTCCATGATGGCAGAGCACGGTGAGCTCCAATCGGTATCTTCTATTATCCTACACATGGTGAGACATGTGGATACAAATAGAAGAACGTGTGTGGTTAGAAGCATGAGTGGGTAGTGAAATTAATTTTGATAGTGATGACTTGAAAGAGTATGTGTCATTAGTCGCGACTCTTGATCAAGGTGATGTTCGGTTTAAACTGAAGAAATATGAGTTAGATATGAAGAATCGCGAGTCCCCACCCGTGAACCCATTTATAGAGGAGGATCCAAAGTTAGAACTAAAAGCTCTCCCATTTCATCTAAGGTATGAATTCTTAGGAAATGGTGACACTTTTCCGATAATAATTATATCAGACCTGAATGAACAAAAAGCTGAGAGTTTGGTAAAAGTGCTAAAAATGTTCAAAAGAGCTATTTGGTGGACTATTGCGGACACTATTGAGATCCCTCTTGGTATTTGCTCTCATAAAATCCAACTCATGTGTGATCATAAGCCAAGTATTGAGCACCAGAGAGGCTAAACCATCTATGCAGAGGTCCGTGAAGAACGAAAATCATTAAGTGGTGGTGTCAGAGTAACTACCGATACGCCGATGAGTGGGTATGCCTGTTCAGTGTGTACCAGAAAGGGTGAATGACTGTGGTCCCCAATAAAACAAGAACTGTTCCAATTAGATCGGTTAATGGATGGAAGGGTGTGTATGGATTACTCAAATTAAATGCATGGATCAAAAAATACCAATTTCCTATGTCCTTCATGGATCAGATGTTGATAGGGGGGGGGGGGGGAAACTTGCAGAAAAAAGGGTGTTTCTATTTCTTGAGGGATATTCGGGTATATAAGATTTCTATTGCACCAAGAGACAAGAGAAACCACTTTTACTTGTTAAATGGGACCTTTGCGTTCAAAAGAATGTGGTTTGGGTGTGCAAGCACCCACCACATTTCAGTTGAGTAGATGTCGATATTTTCTTACATCGTGGAAGATACGATAGAGTTTTTAGGACGATTTTCTGTGGTGGTGATTCATTCGAGCGGTGTTGAAAAATTATCTGAAGGTCAGAAGAGATGTGGAAGACTGCATTTATAGTACTAAATTGGGAAAATTTCATTTTATGGGAAAAGAAGGTATGTTTTGGGTCATGGAATTTAAGAAAAGGGACTAGAGGTTGATCGAGCTAAAGTCGGGTAATAGGGGGAGAGACTTCCCCCACCAATCTTGGGTGACAGGTTTGAGAATCTTTCTGGGCAGGCAGGTTTTACGGAAGTTCATCAAATACTATTCAAGATTGCCACATCCCTTGGTAAAACTGCTAGAGAAAGAGTGGTAAATTTTGTTTTGATGGAATCCTGTCTTAAAAGCATCGGTGAGCCTAAAAAGAAAAAGTGGTGTCTGCACCCTCATTATTTTCTAGGATTGAAAAGTCCATTTGAGGTGATATGCGATGCTGTGGGGTGATCTTGGTGTAGTATTGGGACAAGAAAGAACAAAATCCTTCAACCATTTACTATGCTAGTGAAAGTCATAATTGTATGAAGTATTGAAGAACTACACAGTGACTGAGCAAGACAACTAATTGCAATGTCTTGATTTTGAAATTTTTACTCGTATTTGCTAGGTACTAGAGTTATAGAGACATACAAACCACCCAACATGAATATTTTTGATGGCAACTAAGGATGGAAACTTAGGTTGATTCGTGGGTGATTACTGCCTACAAGAATTGACTTGAGTATGGATAGAAAGGAAATGGAAATCAGTTGTTGATATGGTCCCGTCTAGAGAAGGAAGATATGAGAGAGTTAGGGATAAGACTGACATTGATGATACTTTCCCCGATGAGCAGTATGGCTGCCTTCACACAGACTTGATTCATGGTTCGAAGATTGCGAAACTATCTGGTGTGATATTTTTCATTGAACTGTCTTCTCAAAGAAAAAAGTTAATTTACGATTGAAAGAAGTTCTGATGGGATGAACCATACTGATATAGGAGTTGTGCCAGGCTTATTCGGCGTTGTGTGCCAGAATTGGAGATGTTGAGTGTGTTAGAAGCATTCCATCCTCACCGTGGGGACATCACAACGGTATCCGAACCAACTCATAAGATCTTACACTGTGTAAACTATTGCAAAACTCTTGCATCTAGAGATCATGAGTTTGATAGAAGCATGTGATTCGATGCCAACGAGATGGCGGACATTTCAAGAAAGCAGAGTCCGTCTAAACACATTCTAGTGATTGGAGTTCGTTGATGTTTGGGGTTATCAACTTGATGGGAATTTGTGAGTTCTCATCGGAATGAAGTAATTATTGTAGCGGTTGATTCTATGTTTTTTTTTTTTTTTTTTTTTTTTTTTTTTTGTTTTTTTTTTTTTTCTTTTTTTTTTTCTAGCAAAATGGTGGAAGCCAGCTGCCTCGCCAACAATGAAGGGAAGAGTGTCACTACGTTCTTAAAAAGAATATATTCTCTCGTTTGGTTGCCAAGGGCAATTATTAGTGACGGGGTTACCTCTTATGGCAAAAGATGTTCAAGGGGTATTGGAGAAATATGGGGTTCTACATAATGTGGGCCACTTCCTACCAATGCCAAACTAGTGGGCAAGTGAATTGTCGAATCAGGAGATCAAACAAATAATTGTTCAAAAATAGTGACGCTAGTAGAACGGTTGGTCAAGGAGGCCTTGATGATGAATCTTTTGACCTACATGAAAACTTATAAGACTCCCTAGGGATGTCCCATACAACAACGTGGATATGGAAGACTGGTATCTTCGGTTGCGTTAGAGCATACAGCTATATGTGTATGAAGAAGTTTAAAATGGATTGGAGCGAAGCTTTTAGAACAACGATTAAACTGGGTTGAATGCAAGCTCGATGGATTTTGCCATGAAAGATTATGAAAGCTCAGCCCTATACAAAGAAAATATGAAGAAGTAACTTGACTAAAAACAAATTGAAAAACGGAGTTCATGGTTGGGGATTTTGGGATTTTATTCAATTCTAGTTGCGCTTGTTTCTCGGCAAGCTCAAGTTCAAAAATGGACTGGTCCTACTTGGTGACCGACTATTCCTCATGGCGCAGTTGAGTGGAAACTAGGAGGCGTGTGCAATTCAGATAATGGACAAGAATACAAATCTATTTTCAGAATAACTGAATAGGCGAATGCAGTGTTCGAGGCTAACCCATCTGAGTGAAAGTATTAGTAATCAAGTGTCCTCGTTGTGCCTCGACGTTAACTCAAGGCGGCTTGTTGGGAGGCAACACACTACTTATAGTTTTTTCTTTCTAGTAATGTAGCATTTTCTAATGGGTTTTTAAATTTGCATGCACATCACCAGCAAATTATGCAGAAAATCATTCTGTAGC
>JAKWJA010001059.1:0-26220 GCA_027704765.1 Solanum habrochaites | reverse complement strand
TGAAAAATTAATTAAAGATGATGGTTACTAAAAATGATACCCCCTCTGATAGTGTGCATTCTATAGGTGGAAAAAAAGTTTGATGCATGTGTGGCTCTGAGCTGACACAAAATAGCCACCCACTACATGACCTTCAACTAAGGTCTAGATTGGGAAATTTATCATAATTGATAGTATAATGATGTGCTAAAACTGTGTGGGCGGGGGGGGGTGAGGGGGGGTTTGAGGAGATTGAGTGTTTATCCATTTGGTACCTAAATAGAACTCTCCCGGTTTAGTCCTACGAAGGAATATGGGTTAGAAATAGGAAGGGATCATAAACCTTGTTCGAAATAGACAATATATCTGTCTAAAGAAGTTAACACAAGATGAAAGAATGGTCACCTTTTTTCCAAATATGTAATCCTGTAATAAACCCAAAATTTTTTTTTTTACCAACTCACCTTCCTAAGGTTTTCCTTAAAATTGTTTTGTCCCCCGATAGTCCCTCAGTCCCTCCTTGGAAATGTGCACCTACACTTACGCCAAAAGGCCTAAGTGAGGGTGGCTAATGCCAGTCAAAGTGGACCTCATCTTAGCCTTGACACCGGCTTCGCGTATGTGTACCTAACTCATCAAAAAAGCATGAGTTGAGGGATCTATAATGAGTGAGGGACCAAAAATGGGTATGAAAGAGTGGATGTTGAAAAATAAAATCTTAAGTGAACGAAAAATGACTTTGTGAATTTCAATTGATTTGAAAAAAGAAAAGAGCCATTAAAGAAAAGAATAAATTTAAAAGAGTCTTAAGAGAAAAAGATGCAAAAGCAGTCAAGTAACATCCAAAAATGGAGATAGGAAAAGAAGAAAAAAAGAGAATAAAAATAGGGTGTCAAAGGCCATGAAAATAGGTAGGAGCTTAACGGTAATGCTCAATGAGGGAAAAAAGTTACTAAAAATGTAGCAAGGTACCCACACCTGGACCTTGGATCATACATTAAAATCCAAAAAGTCACTACAGTTATCCTAAAATCTAGTGTTAGGTGAACCTAACAAGGAAGGAAAAATAACGGCAAGGGCCTTGGACAATAGTATAACTATATTTGAATTGTTCTTGAGAGTGAGGGTTGAGGAAAGATCCTCATACCCCCAAATTGCATAATCCTTGTGTTAAAAATAAGGATTTCTTTGAGTTAGGGCACTAGTTGCGATCATTGGAAAACTATGACTTAATGAGCAGGCAAAATTAGTCAGAGGTATCGGTTGATGGTGAGTTTGTGTCATGATTTGCTCGGATGAGTTAGCTGTAGAACCTAAGAGCATAAGCCTACACCAAATATAAAAGAACGAGTTGGGATGCTAGTCTTGTGATTTGCTAGACCTTATTTCTTAAAGTGTTATATTGTGGTACAAATGGTTTTTGAGTCATAGTGTTTCGGTAGGATAAAAAACACATTTGAGGGTGATAATGTACGGTCGCTTTCACGATATTTTCAATCATTTTACTAAGGGGTGTTGTGTGCCTAGAGCCATTATTTCTAACAGTTTTAACAATCCTTTTGTGTTTGTTTTGCAAGATAGATGTTCAACCGCCTAAATAAGGAAATAAACTAAAAGGATATACAGAAATAGGAACATCGGAGGCTTTGGCGGGCCGTCGTTCAATCGACAAACCGTATTCAGGGTGACCATAGATGGTAAGCTAAAGACTTTGGAGAAAAAATCAGGCGAAGTTATGACAAAGTGTGAAACTTGAGATGAACACATTCCATCGATTGATCGAACAGACAGAATGGTCAAACATATTTGGTTCAGAGCAGGTCCAGTACCAGTTTTGTAAAAATCTAGTGTTAGGAGCGATGCGAGGGGCATCGTTACGAAACTTGTTAGATTTATCGAGGACCATGTTGTTGGTCCGTCGATTCGTTTCACAGAAAAGGTTCACATCCGAAGAGGAAAAAAACAAAACGTAAGTAGTACTAACCGATAGAAGGAGTCTACGGGGACGTCCATTGACGACGGTCCGTTGGTTGGTCGGTGGATTGAAATCCGCGTCAATTGAACCAAACTTTCACTCATTTTGCAATTCCATTTCTTCTAGGACTATGTTTCTATTATAGATAGGGGGTTTGAAACCTGTTTTTGAGATTAGCTACCAATTGTTCTGTTCTATTTTTGTCCTTTGGGAGATTGGGTTGTGAAACTTTGACATAATCAATTTTCGGATTTGGGTTGAAGGTTTTATTGCAATTTCCAAGTGCATTTTGGGTTTCCTTTATGTTAAATTAGTTCCTTATTCTTCTTCAAAATCATGAATTGGATCTTGCTTGGATGGGTAACTTAATCGCAACTAGGGTTGTGGGAACATGGGAATTAACAAAGTAATCCTACGCAATTAAGCAATTTCAACTAGGTTTTTTGTATCCTATTAACTTAATTATGTTCGGTAGACAGAAGAATTTTTCACAGTGCCCACGATGTTTTGAACTTCCTTGTTGTTGCCTTCCGGAAAAGGGTTACCCGGTAGGCGACTGGAACCCAACGAATACCAACATAGATTATAGTGTCGATGATACTATCTAATAGGCTATGTCGATTGGTTTGAAACGTAAGAACTAAGCCCATACACTCGATTAACAATGTCTTATATGGCTAAAGTTAAGGATTAGTAAAAGGCATACACACGTTGTCAAGACCAAGGTGCAGAGTAAAATTCTCTAGATTGTCGTGACCAAGGATTTAGAGATACTAACTTGAATACTTTGCTGTAAACACTAGGGAAGAATTGTTATGTTTTTTTTTACTAGGCATACGACGTTATGAACCTGTGAGGAACAACATATACCGAGTTATCTCACAAATTGATTAACAAACTCAACAGCTATGTTTCATTTATTTGTTAATTTAGACTATTTAGGAAACTTAGTTCACTTAACCCCCCTTACCCCCCCCCCCCCCCGTTAATGACTTGTTTCGGGAAAGACATTGGCAAAATGACCATAATTCTGAATTAAAAGTTAGAGTTTTCAAGGGAGCCCCCCGAGATAGATTATCAAGAGGTTGTATGGAACTATTTTGTTTCCATCCTGGTCTTAAAGCAGACTGCTTGAGCTGATCAGCCAGGTTCTTCTTCATCAAGGTTGGTCTCATTTTCTAGGGAGCTTTGATGTACTCTGCTTGGAATTTAGAGTAGTGTACCAGGTACCTCATCACACTTTTCCATCATCAGCTTTTCAGGTAGACTATGCTTTTGATCATCATAGTCATTGCTTCAATTTTTGTTCTGCATCAGATTCACTTCCTCTCAATTTCTGTAAATGTGAACACGCTTGATATATATCATCTTCATCACTTTTGATCGCATTGTTTTTTAAGTTTTCATCTACATTAAAAACTAACATGAACCTGGATTTCTTCAATTGGCACTATGAGTTCTTTTGGTTGAATATTTAGTATGCTTTCCAATCGATCAGAGAATATTTGCAAACACTCTTTCATCACTTTAGGTTAAATTTTCCCAAATCATCCTTCTATTGTTCAGCACACATCATCTAACATCCAAGCCCTAAGATTTGCTAGCATAGGCTCTGTTGTTGTTGAGCGGTCATATGGGGTCTTATTCAAAACAGCACTTATCAAATACATGTTGGTAACATGAACAAGCTGTGTTGACATTTCAGCCCAGAAACTTTGAGGAAAATGTGACTCAATGATCATGGTTTTGGAATTTCACCAAGGTCTTATTTTTTCATTCCACCACTGCCATTTTGTTGAGGATTCTTGGAGCGAGAAAAGTTTATTCAAGTGCCATTCTCCATGAACAATTGATCAGTTATGAGTTCTCAAACTAAGTTCCGTTAGATCAATCATACAAAATCACTTGATTCAAGTTAGTTTGAACCATTTTGAAGAATACCACCAATTACAGGTTGTTTTTGCTTTTGATATTTGGAATCTTGTCATGTATATCTGAGTGTATAACTATCACCAGAATGTATTTCTTTGCCATTTCGCTTTGAACTTCCAAAGGTCCCACATAAGTCCATGTGCACAACTTCATTACTCTTGATAGGGTTACTTGCTTCTTCGGCTTAAAGGATGAATGATTTGTTTTCTTTGACACAAGCTTCAAAAATTTTATTTTCAGCAACTTCAACTTGGCAGACCTCGACCAGGTTCCTAGAAAATCAGTTTATTCAACAAAGATGAGCTCATAATGCCCCATCCTGCCGTATGCCAAAGATCGGCATTTTCATTTTGAGCACTAAGACATGTCATATCATCTCCAAGAGACTTTCTACGTTGGTCACATACATGTTTTACTTCTGAAAGCAGTGAGAAGCACTTTCTTGTGGTTAGACTAACCATAGTGCACTTCTCAGAAGTGAACTTGACTTCATTTTCCCTTGTCACAACATTGAGACACACCTCAAAAGAACTGTACTTCAACCCATCAACATGATACACATTGTCAATTGATTCTTCAAGAGACACTTTTACTTTACAACTCCCAAAATGTACTCCTTCTTTCCATCACCAAAAGAGACACCTCCTCCTGAAGTGTCTAGAGTGAGAGGAAATTTTTGATGTACCAGTCATATGTTTAGAGCATCCACTGTCCATATACCAACATTGATTGCTGCTCCTCTCACTCACCTGCACCATGAATCACTTGTTTATCTTGGGAACCCATTTCAATTTGAGTTCCCAGAAGGCAGACAAAGGAGTCATCAGATTATATCTAGTCCAATAGGGCAGTTTTTGAAACATTCTAACAAAGGACATTGGAGCAGAGACAGAATTTTTCTTTTAAAATCTATCAGTTGAAACAGGTTTTGGAGTACCAGGTCTCTCTTTTGATATTTTTTACCTTTCAGCATAATTAGAGACTATTTCATGAGAATTTCTCCAGTCAGCACACTCTCCCTTTATATGCTCATTTTTGCCATAGTGAAGACAAAGCAGATTGTCAGACACAAATAAATACTTGATGTGAGGGTTAAAAGGAGGAGTGATATTCAAACTTCCTAGGTCTTTCTTATTGAAATTACTCTGATTTGTTTCATTTGACAAAAACTTAGAGGATTTTGTCCACTCAAGATATTTTTCAAGTTCTTCCTTAAATTTGACAATATCCTTTTCTAAATTGTTTCTCTTCTCCAAAGACAATCCCAGACTTTTCTCAGTGGTTTTCAGTTTTTCTTCAGTTTCAACTTGTAAACCATTTGACCTTCCATTATGCTTTTCATCTTCTTCAGTTATCTGATTCAACTGTTTTTTAAGTTCATTGTTATCAGACTCTAGAGACACAATTTTTGACATTTTCTTCTCCAGTTTAACCTTGTTTTTCAGTTAAACTGCCAAGTTCAGCATTCATAATGTCTATTTATTAACTGAATTATTGAATCAATCATAACATTTGCTAATGTTCTCAATTTTTTAAGAGAATAATTATTCAGATCATGTTTCATATTGAGAATAGTTACCTTGTCATCATCTTCTTCATTTTCTGTATGAGCCATGAAAGCAAACATTTCATTGAATATGGTTTCCTCTTCATGAACCGCCACCATATACACATCATTTGGTTCATCGGGATCTTCTGAGTAACTTGAAGAGTCTCCCCATGCAGCAAGAGCCTTTTTGACCATATAGTCAGCAGCATCTTTGCGATCATTTTTACCAAGTACCAGGTCCCTTCTCTTCTCTTTGTATCTTCTTGGTTTTTGATATTCCCTTTTTTCAGTTTTGAGTAGAGGACACTCTCTAATAAAGTGCCTAGCTTTTCCACACTTGTACGCATGGTACATTTTAGTAGCAATTCGAGGGACCAACATATACTTTGTCACCGGTATAGGAACTTATTTAACTTAGTGGATCCTAGCTTTACTTAAGTGATCATCTAAAAAATATGATCCTTAAGGTCCGATGATGGACTACCTGATTGTACACAACTTGTGTTATTATAAACTTGGTTCCAATCTGGTTTTCAATACACTACCTGATATACTCTTGATGCTATGTGTTTGGTTAAAACAACTTTTTTTCTCGTCTGGGTTGAGAATGCTAACTTAGCTTTAAAAGCTATCTGGAAACCAAGGTCCCTTTTCATTGCTCAAAACTCTTTTGGGAGATCTCAATTTCTCATTATCATAAATGTGAAAACATTATAAAAAGTCTTAGGGAATACTTAGTTCCCTAATTAATTTTTATTTCAGAAATAAACTCAACATTTTACCGTTACTCTTAAGCTTTGAAACTTGGTTTAAACAACTCTTTGGGAAGTCCCTATAGGTTTTGAGAAATGAAATCAACTCTTTAAGCTTTACTCAACCTTGAAACTTGAATCTTAAAAAGAAAATTAAACGTTGCTAAAGGACACTTGAAAACTTTTAAGAACTTTATTTGACATGCTTATTAATTTCATAGAGTGAATTTTAGCATTTCTTTTACGTTGATCTTAACTTTTTCTTGAATTCGGATTTATGATATTCCAAGGATCATGATATCATGTTATATGATTCCATTATTTTAGCGTACCTTTTATAGTGTTGGAACAACTAAGGAGAAACATGGGTACATAACTTAGGAACTAGTTCGAAAAGGTGGGGGGGAAGAATGGAGTTGAACTAGCCTCCTTGGCGTTCTAAGAGGCATCGGAGCCCAAGCCACACACATTCAGAGTGGCCATTTGGGGAACTATGGTTGGCATGGTGCGAAAAGTCTAGTACAGAGATTTCGTTGGGCTAGGGACGATGCGGCACCAAACCACTGTACCCATGTGTTCTACGAACTTTACTATATTCATTTTTCATCTCTAAAACCCTCTCAACATCCATGGTTCTGACCCAAAAACATAGGATCATTAGCACCTTAATACAAAATAGATTGACTTTAAAAACAACATGGTACCCACCTCACTTGGTCACTCTACCGCCCCTCCCTTAACACACTCCATAAATTCCTCCATGGAAATGAATCAAATAAACCTCTGCATTAAAAACTTAACAACCAAGAATCATAATGTTTCAAGAACTTCACATAAATTAACATGTAAACAACTCACAATCACTGAATTGAAAAAACAAGTTTGGGCTTGTGTGGGGTTAAATGATCCAACACTAAAATATCACATACCTTTATAGGATCACACAGACGAATTTCCCTGAAAATCTGGTGTTCTTGGCAAACGTTGATTCTTTCTACCTTCCTTTTCTTTTTCTCTTTCTCCAAGCCCTAAGTGTAAATTCTATTTTTTCAAAAGAAAATAATTTAGTTGTTGTCACGACCCAAAACGGGCCGCGACGGCCCCACACTTACCCTCCATATGTGAGCGAAACAACCCAATTAAAGCCCTGACATTTCAATATAATTTCAACAGAAAGGAATGCGGAAGAAAGACTTAAAACTCATTAATAAAAACACAATTCAATAACTTCTAAATTAAACATCTATTATTCCCCAAAATCTGGAATTCATCACCACAAAGGAACATATATGATCAAAATTACTAATAAGTAAGAGATTCTAAAAGCAAAATTACAAAAGCTCGTCTATGACGGGACACTTCAAGGCATCAAGACAGGCGGAAAAGAAAGATCCAGTTCCAAGCTAGAAACGTTAGTTCACCATAAATTCCGGTTTTTTAATGAAGAATGGCTAGGTTGCGGTTGGTTGAAGACGACGGTATGTTTGTGCAATCCAACATATAACAAAGAAGAACATACAAATTGGGGTCAGTATAGAAACAGAGTACTGAGTAGACGAGGTATATCGGCCAACACAAAATAGAAAACTAGTATATATCAGATAATATCATAAATACACTATAATACTCAAACAATGTGCAAACAACAAGTTCTTTCTAAAATCATTTATAAAGTACCGCCCAGTTCAACACATGCGGACTAATCCTCAATACCCATACTCATTTGGGATTAGGTCATGAGATTGAGTATATTAACATCTTTCAAGATTCCTTATCTTTATTTCCTCTTGTGTCGTACGTGACCTCCCACTCCCCTACCTTCTACGGTCGGTTCGTGACACCCGATCACTAAATTCTACGTCTCAGTTCGTGACCACCCGATTCCCTGAATTCTACGTGTCGGTTCGGGACACTCCGATCCCTAATAGTACGTGTCTATTCGGACACCCGATCCACTAATTCTACGTGTCGGTTCGTGACACCTGGTCCCCTAATGACTATGTGTCGGTTCGTGAACAACGGTTCCCCAATACTACGTGTCGATTCGTGACACCCGCTCCACTAATTCATTCTATTAAATTCATCAATCCTTTTTTATTACCAGGCATCATCAGCCCGATTACTTTAGTTCAGCCAAGGCCTTTTTTATACCAAGGTGGATCATCATTAAAATGGGGTTTTCCAGATTTGGGAATTTTTTTTTTTTTTTTTCAATTAGCCGTAACTGGCCTTATTTTATCAACAATTGTCTAATCACATTCATACAAGAATTAATATTCAGCATATAGAAGGACTTTACAATACAACCCAACACATATCATTCGATATTAAGAGTTTACTACGAATAGTATAAAAACCATAAACCTTACCTCCAACGAAAGAATTGCGAATCAACAAGCTATCTTTTCAAACCTGCTATCTCTTCGTTTCTCTATCGTATATATCGTTCTCTCTCTTCTGTTATTTTTCTTTTTTTTTTTTCTTTTATCAAAACACCTCTTTCTTTGTACCCTAAATTAGCATATATAATAAGTATAAAAGATGGCAATAATACCCCACTAATTACACTTAAGGTTACATCTTTTAACCCCCCCCAAAGAATTAGACGCTATTCTAACATTAACCCAAACTTTTATTTAAAGTAAGGAAATAGTCCCAAAACGCCATTAATGTAATTAACAGAAATCGACCCAGCCTGGGATTAGGCAGCCTGGGCACAGGCAGTCGTGCCTGCGAGGACGGGTCCGTCCTGCTGATCCGTAACAGATTCAGAAACGTGATTTTTTTAGTGAATGCCTGTGACGGTCCGTCGTCGGCCACGACGTCCGTCCTGCATTCCGTCGTGACGTTTCAGAGAGTCCATCTCAGTACCCAAATTATTCAGATTCCAAGTGTTTTGGAATGGACCCCTCGCGGTCCGTCGTTGCCCCTGGACGTTCCATCGGGGGGTCCGTCGTTCAGGCCAGTTTTCAGCTATAAATCTGCTGCTCAAACGGATAAACAGTCGTTACAATAGATACCTAATTTATCCACGTTATCCTAGACGTCAACAGAAGAAAACAAGGGCGAAAGGGCGTACCTGAATATGTAACAAGGTTGTGGGTATCTTTCTCGCATATCAACCCCTTCTCCAAAGTGGCCTCTTAAACTGGTCGATTCTGCCATGAACTTTGATGGATGCAATCTCCCTTGATCTCAACTTGCGGAATTTCTCTATCTGAATAGCAACAGGCTCCTCCTAATATAGACAGATTTCACAAGTAGAACCGAAATCCCACCGAAGGATGTCTTTTATCCCCATAGTATCTTTTTAAACCCAACATAGGACACAGGAAATACGGGATGCCTGGACAGCCCTGAAGAGGAAGCTAATCATAAGCCAAGCTCTCCATACTACGTAAGTACTTAAAGGGACAATGACCTTGGGCTTAGTCACCTCTTTTATCAAACCCCATAACCCCATTGCATGGGCGAAACCTTCAGAGACTTGTTCAACCTTCCATGAATTCCCAAGTCTCAACACTTGTCGATTCTGCATATTCCTTTTGCCTACTTTGGAGCCGCAAAAGCTTCTTGGAATAGATTTCACCTTCTCTAATGAATCCCTCAAATGGGTACGTATGCCCCAAGGGTCTGAACCTCAAAGCAATCAAACAAAACCAATGGGGAGACCTACTCTCTCCCTACAAAGCTCTTCAGAGGAGCCAATCAATTACTTGAGTGATAGCTCTTATGTATGAAAACTCGCTAAGGCGTAAGAAGTATCCCCATGACCACCACGAATCCTATCAACCATGCTCGAAGCCTATCTTCCAATACTTGAATCGTTCGTCAGATGTCCATCTGTCTGAGGGTGAATGCGCGGTACTAAGGTCACATGATACCAACTTCCGCGTGCAATGTTCTCCAAAACTTAGGAAGTAAACTGCGTACCTTATCTGATATGATGGACAGTGGAACTCCATGCAACGAACAATTCTGAGAGTAGGAGTCTGCTAAATTCTTGCATTGTCAAGTCACCTTAACCGAATGAAAGAGCAGGAGTAGTTAATCTGCCACAATACCCAAAATAGAATCAAAATTACACATTCTTTCGAAAAGAACCACCACGAAGTCCATTGCCACTTCCTCCCATTTCCATTCAGGAATGGGCAATCTATGATTTGGCGGTGAGTGTTCCCAGGCGGGCCCTCTGGTGTTCATACTGTACTACTGCTGCAATTTGGACCAGTTTGGCAACAAACTCAACAATGTCGCGCTTCATCTACTCCACCAAAAGGGTTGCCTTAGGTCACGGTACATCTGGTTGCACCAGGATGATAGAATATCCGGAAACTATGAGCTCTTTGTAAGAATAGTGTGGATCAAAATCATCAACACGGGGTAAACATACCCTTCCCTTAATTCTCAAAACAACTCCTCATCCATTATTGCTTCTTTAGCCTCTCCTCGAACACCTTATCTCGGATTCGGCTTAGTTTTCTCATCATAAAACTGGTTCCCTTGATCTTGTCAAGAAAGAAGATATTTCCACCCACTGGCCAAATATCTCCCTTCTCATTTACTTCTAACCTCATTAAAGTCATTAGACAGAGGCTGAACCTCTATAAGCCAATGGGCGTCTAAAAACTTGTAAAGTGGCTAAAACTACCTGCTCCCTGATTTTCATTAGGCTCTCTACCACAAACATTGCCCTTCCGGGTGATAGGAGATGTAACATCATACTCATCAGTAGTTTCCATCCACCTCTCTATCTCAAATTCAATCTTTCTGAGTAAAAAGACCATAATTAGGACTAAGATGAGCCAGATAGACTTCACACTTAACCCAATTATAGATAGTGTCTCCATTGATTTAGCAAAACACTCCCGTTGAGCCAACTCCAAATCGTGGGTCGGATAATACGTGCATGGCACCTTTAATTGCCTCGAAGACATAAGCAATCAACAATTTCTCTTGCATAGCACTGCTTTGCACCCAAACCAGAATAGGATGCCTCACAATAAACAATGAGTTCTTACCCTCTACTGCAAGGTAAGAATAGGTGCGGTAGTCAGCAAGGTCTTGAGTTTTGAAAGCTTTTCTCACATTCATCGGGACCATTACAAATGGAACATTCTGCTAGTTTCAAGTCTTGTCAATGGGAAAGCTATCGAAGAGAATCCACCTTGACAAATAGCGGTAGTTAACTGGCAAACAACAAAGTTTTATTTCTGAACATTAGTAGGTCTCTTACCCAATTCTTCATAACTTCGACTTAGAAGGGTCCACCATACCACCTCCTTAGAACCACGTTGCACCACGAAAGAAAGACACTGAATCTAGACAAAAAAAACTCACATTGAGGAATTTGGCATATAAAGCTTTCTCCCTCAAACATTTGAAACACAATCTCAAAGCTCCTATGTTCCGTTTTTACTCTTGGAGATCATCAGTATATAATCAATACAATACGAGCACAAAGAGGTCCATATATGGCTTTTTAAAAAATCCCGTTCATCAAGCTCATGAAAAGCAGCAGGGGCAATTCGTTAGTCCAAAGGACATACCAAGAATTCATAATGACCATACCTGGTGAAAAGCAGTCTTGGCACATCTGCTACCCGTTATTTTCAATTGATGATAACCAGCCAATCAAGTCAATTTTTGAGAAGACACAAGCACCTGAAACTGATCGAACAAATTCATCGTGGAGGAAGGGATATTGTTCTTAACAGTTAGTTATTAGTTGCCGGCTGGTCGTGTATGCAAATCCGAAGACTCACCATCTTTCTTTTCACAAAACAAAAAGAGCACCCCAAGGGGATGCACTTGGTCTAATGAAACCTTTACATTAAGACCAGACTCTCTTGAGTTTGGGCCTTTAACTCTCTAATCAGCGGGAGCCATTCTATACAGGGTGGGATATCGAAATGGGGCGGGAGTAGCCGGTTAAAGACGAATTTTGCAGACGTCAATATACTATCCGGTGGCATACAAGGAAGGTCTGCAGGAAACACATCATCTAAAAAAACGCGGACTATGCGGAAACGACCATTGAAGGTTGACTTGGGTCAGTATCATCCCAGAGGTGCGCAAGAAAGCTAAACAACCTTACTAACCTTCTCTTAGCACGAAGAAAAGGACGATACGCACCGGATTGGAAGTGTAGTCACCCTCGTCACACTTAATGGATCGTCCCAGGCTTGGATAACGTCACAGTTTTAGCATACAATCCAAGATTGCAAAATTTTTAGAAAGCCAAGTCATACCCAGAATTACATCAAAATCAACCATTGCCAAGATAACCAAGTCACATGAGTATTGTCCCCCACAAAAGTCACCAGACAAGACCTTTATACTTTTCCAATATCACAGACTAAACCCATCGGAGTGTAGAAACACGAATAGCATGTCAAGCAATTCACAATGCTTGTAAATAAGGGACAGTAGCAAAAATGAGGAAGATACTATTGAAATGGGAGAGGATTCAAATAATACAGAAGACGGCACTCACAAACCAAAAGATTACTGTGATAACAGCATTGACTTCTCTGCTTCACGACCTCCCAGGGAAAGCGTAGCAATGTGCCCTATTCACCTGTCTGCCCGTGTGCCCCTACCATGCTTGTGCTATAGTGTACTCCAGTTTGCCTGTTAACCTGACCGTTTGGCTGACCACCCTTCTCGACCACCGCGGGCTCCAGAATAACGGCCTCTACATGACACCCTTACTCTAGCTATTGGGGGTTCTATAACTCTGTTTTGGACAATTCCCCTATTCGTCCAGGCCTCCCCACATCCATTACACTCTCTGGCGAGTCAGTCAAAGCATAGGTCTCTCAGAGAATTGTTGATCGGTCTGAGGTGACCCCCAAACTACAGTCTGTGTAGGGAATACTGAATTTGGCGGACCGGAAGTAACCTCCTGAACCCTGTCTCTAAGTAAGAACCATTAAAATCACCTCCCTTCGAAAACCTTTTGATTGTCGAGCCATGGTGAAGTCATCTGGCTTCAACCTTCCACTCTATCACGAAGTCTCCAATTCTTGAAAGGATTTTGCCGTTATAAAAGCTAGCAACTACCTGTAAGGCTGAAATACGCTGTTCTGACCTCAAACCCCTTCACAAAATTCGAATCCGCTCTCTTGTGGAGGAAACAAAGTTGGGGGCATACAGGGATAATGCATGAAACTTAGCCTCATTGCAGTAACCGACATCCTCCATTGCTCTGCCAAGAACTATCTTTTTCCCTATCCCTTAAGGCCGGGAAGATACTTTTTCCATAAACAAGCTAGAAAAATGACTTGTCCAAGCATAGGCGGTGCCTCTGTTGGATTGACACTAAACATGTGCTTCTCGCCACCACATTTAGCGTTCCCTTAAAATTGATAAGTCACAAACTCAACCAACAAACCGTTAACTAGACCCATCTGTGTAGTTAGCTCAGCGACAGTCAAACTAGAAAATCATAGGCAATCCAGATTCACACACCCTTGAAGACTGGAGGTTAAATTTTAAGAACTTACTGAAAAGTTCATGCTGATCATTTGTCAGATAGGCCCTTGTGGTCAGACGAGGAGGAAGGAAAAGTGCCTATCGAATGACGGCATCCATGCCGGGGAGCCATTAAGTAGCTGCAATGTGTACCTCCGGAAACGGAGGTGTTGGTGCCAGGAAAACACTGTAGGGGTCTGGCCTGATCAGATAACCCCTAAAGATAAGCAGAGACCTGTTGCAATTTCTGGAGTAGGTTGGGGGTCGGAAACCGGAGGAGAAATCCATAATTTCGGCACCTGTTACATTCTCAAAAATCCTCACCTCTCTTACACATTTCACTAAGTTGGTGGAGGAGTCACAGACCCTAGTACCAGATGGGCTCGGTGCTCGTCTTTTCCTCCAGAGGACGTTCCTCCCACGACACATATTCCACAGCCCCTCTTGTCACTAATCCTCTTCGAGCTACGCCCACCCAGTGGCTGGCTCAGCCCCGTCTTCTTGTTTGCCGATTTGGGTGGCCACAGTGTTGACTCTAGTCTAAACCATCTGCGAAATGGATGAAAGATGGTCAGAACCAATTTGTATCACCTAGCGACCAATTGGGATCCAAGTATAGCCACGAAACAAAGAAAGAATGGAATTTCCTAAGTCTTATAGCCTCTCAAAGAAAAGTAAAGGCGTCCCCCCTACCGGTCTCCTTAGATATACTTAGCCTGTTCTTGTGTGATGCGGACAAAGAACCTCATGCTCTAGATACCAAGTTTTTCACGACCCAAAACTGGGCCGCTATTGGCACCACAATTACCCCGCATATGTGAGGAACACCCATCGTAACCCTGACATTTCAAATATAATATCAAACAGAAAAGTAATGCGGAAGGACTTAACTCATTAATAAAATACAATTCAACAAACTTCTAAATTCAACATCTATTATTTCCCCAAAATCTGTAAGTCATCATCACCAGAACACTATGAATAAAATTACCTAAACTAAGACTTTTCTAAGAAGTTAAAATAACAAAAGCTAGTCCATGCCGGAACCAAGGCATCAAGAATGAGGGGAAGAAGATCCCAGCTCCACGCTAGAAGTGTTAGATCACCCGACATCCGGTTGTTGTTTTTTGGGTAATGAAGACTGGCTAGAGTTGAGGTTGAGTGTGAAGACGACGGTTGTTGGCTGCAATCCATTATATACAAAGAAAGAAAGAAAACATACACGTAAGGGGTTCAGTACAGAACACGAGTACTCGCGTAGGTATCTCGGCAACTCCAATAGAAACAGATATATCAGATAATATCATAAATACACACATAATAATAATGTAAGCAACAACAAGTTCTAAATCATTTATAAAGTACCGCCAAGTTCACACATGATGACTAAAGGCATCTACCATAATCATTTGGGATAGGTTCATTAGATTGCGTTATTTCACATCTTTCAAGATTCATTATCTTTAGTCCTTTGTGTCGGTACGTGACACTCGTTCCCCTAATTCACGTGTCGGTTCGTGACACCCGATCCCCTATTCTACATGTCGGTTCGTGACACCAGATCCCCTAATCTCTAGGTCTCGTTCGGACACCGATCCCTAATGCGACTTGATCGGTTCGTGACACCCGATCACCTAATTTACGTGTCGGTGGCGTTGACCACCGGTCCCCCTAATACTACGTGTGGTTCGTGACACCTGGTCCCCCTTAAACTACGTGTCGGTTCGTGACACACGCTCCACTAATCTCAGTATATTAATTATCAATCCTTTTTTATACCAAGGATCATCAGCCCCATTACTTTAGTTCATCAAGCCTTCTTTTATACCAAGGCATCATCATAACAAGGGGTTTTAAAAGATTGGGGATTCAAAGCTTATGCTTGCTTATTTTATCCACAATAATATAAATCACATTCATACAAGCATACAATTACAGCATATAGAAGACTTTCCAATACAACCCAACACATATCATTCGCTATTAAGAGTTAACTACGAATAGTATAAAAAACCATAACCTACCTCACACGAGAATGCGATCAACAAGTATCTTGTAACAAAACCTTGCTATCCTTTCGTTCTCTCTCTCTCTCACGCGTTCTTCCCTCGCTTGCTGTGCTGTTTCGTGTTCGTATCAAAGCCTCTTTCTTTTTGACCCTAATTAGCATATAATTAAGTATAAAATATGGCAATAATAACCCACTAATTAACTTAAGGTTACCTCTTTTAACCCCAAGTAATTAGGACTTATTAAAATTAAGCACAATTTATACATTAAAAGCAGAGGAAATAGTCCAAAACGCCCCTTAATTCTAATTAACAGAAATGCACCCAGTCCCTGGGATTTACGCAATGGCGGGGACGGGCCGAGTGCCTGCGACGTCCGTCCTGCATGCTGTAAGTCACAGAGTCAGAAAATGATTATAGTGAATGGCCTGTGTGACGGGTAGTCGTGCCAGACGTTCGTCCATGCCATTCCTCGTGAGTCAGGAGTCGATCTTCAGTACCCAAATTTTCAGATTCCAAGTGTTTGGAACGAGACCCCCTTCGACGTCCGTCCAGCCCATGAAGGTTGAGGGGTCCGTCGTATCAGTCCATTGTTCAAGAAATAAAATCCGCTGCTCAAACGACTAACCCGGTAGTTACAGTTTTACCCCAATTAAATCCCTAACAAAGAATTAAATAATTAGGTAAGAAGGAAAAACAAAAACCTTAAACCTTTCACATCAACCATGGGCTTCCTTAATCCAACCAGACCCTCCCACACCAACTTCCAGAAGGTATATCTCAAGATAGATATCGAATCGCGAAAACTCGGCGGTTGTTGGAAAGATATTCTAAGGAATATTCAACCATTATGTAGACTCTTCAAATCCTCCTGACTAGGAGAATGAGTATAAGTTTTGAAAAAATAACCCAAACTCATTTTTTCCAATTAGGGGACAGATGTTCCAGATTTTTATATTATTTCCAAAAAAATACAGGATTTCCAGATTTTAACCTCTTTCTAGTGATTTCTAGTGAGATGCTAGAATGTCCCCTATGTGGAACATTCTTTCTGGAATGAATTTAATCTTACTAAACTTAGGGTAGCAACATCAAGTTTAAACACCAACAAGAAATTGCAACAAAACGGTATGCTTTCTCAAAATTTAAAGAGTACTAAGAAGAAAATTAGTAACTTGGTCTGCACTTTTTCCATATTCGAAAAGATGTGTATATTTATTTTTCATATCCTTTTCTGCCTATAAGAATCTTCTTCAACAAATTGGTTCTTCCAAAGGACCTTAACTAAGGCTATCTCTTTTGCTCAACTTGATAACTTGGCGATCTAGGATTTGCACCGGAATCTCCTCGTAATACATGTTATCCTTGATCTCAATATTCTCAGTTGGAATGATCAATGAAGGATCACTCATGCACTTCTTCAACATGGATACATGAAATACCATATGAACCGTTGTCAACTCTTGTGGTAGCTCCAACTCATAAGATACACTACCAATTCTATTGGATATCCTATAAGGTTCAATATACCGGGACTATGTTTCTCCATCTTACCATACCTCATAACAACTTTCATGGGAGAAACTTTCATGTAGACTCAATCTTCTACTTCAAACTCCAATGCTCTTTCTTCACCATCTCGATCGACATTCATTGAGCCGATTTTATGATGAATTCTGTTGTGCGCTTATCAACCTCTATTAAATCAATTTTACCTTCTCCATAGCTTGATGAACTAGATCTAGTCCTATCAATCCTGAACCACCAACCTTAAACCATCCAATAGGATACAACATCTTGTCCCATAAACAGCTCCATAAGGAGTCATTTGGATGTCAGAGTGGTAACTGTTATTGTGAGAAACTTCATGAAATGGTGGATATTCCCCAATTTTCCTTGAATCAATCACACAAGGACCTTAAAAATAGTTATAGTTGATATGTTGTGATGTGCTTTCCCTTGAGTCAGAGGATGAAAAGTAGTACTCAAGTTCACTTTTTGCATGTCCATATGAAATAATGGAGATCGAAATTCATTCGAAGTTTACCACTCAGGAATCATGTAAAACCTTCTTAGAATAATCCTCTTCTGAATGGGTAGTCTTTACTGGTAAAAAGTGGTATGATTTCGTCATTCTATCGATAATCACCCGAATAAAACCATGATGCATGCAAGACTTTGGTAACCCTGTGATAAAGTCCATATCAATAAACTCGAACTTCCACCTTGGGACTCTCTGGTCTTGTTTGTAAGGAAGAATGATGGTTTCTTTAGTATGTGTAAGGGATTACAGTCATTTGGACAAGGTTACCATCAATAACAAGTATACTTTTCCAAGGATCAGTGATTCATTCGATCAACTTCAGGGTGCTTTCTATTTCTCAAAAATTGACCTCAGATCAAGCTACCATGATTTGAGAGTAAGGGAATGTTATATGCCAAAGACAACAACCAGGACCTATTATGAGTTCTTGGTCATTTCATTTGGGTTGACTAATGAAACAACAACTTTCATTGACCTTATGAACAGGGTCTTCAAACCTTATCTAGATATGTTTAGTATCTTCTTCATTTATGACATACTAATGTATTCAAGGAATAAATAAGATTGTGCAAGTCACCTCAGAATAGTCCTTAAATCTTTGAAAGATAAGAGGGTTGTATGCCAAGTTCTCTAAATGTAAATTTTTGTTGGAGTTGTGGAGGTCTTTGCCACACGTTTCAGCTGGGGCTAGGTGGTTACTCAAACAATTAAAGCAATGCATACTTGGCTAGCCCACATCTCTAACTGATATTAGGAGTTTCTTAGGTTTTGATATCTATTATATAAGGTTCGTAGAGGGATAATCATCTATTTCATCCCCTTTGGTGAAGTTGACTAAGAAAAAATTGAAATTTCAATGGTCTGAAGTTTGTAAGAAAAGATTTTAGGAATTGAAAAAGTGTTTGACTACTGCCCTAGTTTTGATCTTACAAGAAGGTACTCAAGGTTTTGTGGTGTATTTTGATGCATCTAGAGTGGGTTTGGGTTCTGTGTTGATGAAGAATGACAAAGTTATAACTTATGCTTCCATACAGTTGAAAGGTTATGAGAAGAATTATCTGATCCATGACTTTGGGTTGGCTGCGATAGTATTCACCTTGAAGATATGGTGTCACCATTTGTACGGTGTTCATGTTGATTTATTCACTGACCACAAGAACCTACAATTTATTTTCACTCAGAGGGAGCTTAATATCAGACAAAGAAGTTGGTTAGAATTGCTCAAGGATTACGATATGAGTATTCTTTACCACCTAGGTAAGGAAAATGTTGTTGTGATGCCTTAAGCAGATTGCCTATGAGTAGTACGCCCCACCTTGAGGAAGAGAAGAAAGAACTAGCTAGAGATGTGCATATATTGGCACGCTGAGAAGTACGACTCATGGATTCCACGGAGGGGATAATAGCGTTGATGAATGGGGCTAAGTCTTTATTAGTGCCAGAATTAAAAGGCAGGAAAGACCAAGATCCCATTTGCTTGAATTAAAAGCAATTGTTCATAATTAAAGGTATTATCTTTTCAACAAGGCAGAGATGGTGTCTTGAGATATCAACGTAGATTGTGTGTACTAATGGTGGATTGACTCTATGAGAGAATTTTGGAGAAAGCTCATAGGTCCAGATATTGCATTCATCAAGGTTCCATAAAAATGGATCGTGATTGAGGGAAGGGAATATATTGGTGGAATGGTATGTTGAAAAAAGGATTAGATTCAGCGTTGTTATTATTGATTCCCGCAAATTGCCAACAAATTAAAGTAGAGAACTAGAGGCCTAGTGGTTTGGCTCAGAATATAGAACTTCTAGAATGGAAGTGTGAGATGATTAATATAGATTTTATCACTGGCTTACCAATGTCTCACAGGTAAGGTAAGGTCTCACAGGTAACATGATTCTCTTTGGGTCATTGTCGACTGAATAGCAAAATCAGCCCACTTTTTGTCGGTAAAGACAAGACTACTTACTCAAGAAAAGTTATGCTATGTCTAGATTCAAGAGGTGTAATACTTAAGGGGTTCCAGTCTCCCATTGTTTCATATAGAGGGCGCATAATTTACGACACATTTGAATATTTTTTGAAAGGCTTGGGTTCAAAGGTGACTTAAGTACTACCTTTTATCCTTAGACAGATGGGTAAGTAGAGTGCACTTTTTAGACATTAGAGGATATGTTGAGGGCATGTGTGATTGATTTCAAAGAGAATTGGGGTCATCACCTACCTCTAATTGAGTTTTCCTACAAGAATAGTTACCACTCTAGCATCAAAGTGACACCATATGAAGCTATTTATGGGAGAAGATGCAGATCCCCTAATGGATGGTTGAATCATGTGACGAAGGAGGGTGAGGGACCAGATTTATTTACAAGATATGGAGAAGTATTAAGGATACAAGAGAAGTTTAGGCCGGCATAATCAATCGATTTCCTACAGGATGTTGGAGAAAATCATTAAGAGTTTGAAAGCAGCTGATGGTTTTATTGAAAGTCACCCATGAAGGTGTGATAGGTTTGGTAAAGGGAAGCTTGAATGAGTCCTGGTATATTGGACCTTGAAGAATATTCCAGATAATTTGCAATGTATATTATGAGAGTTGGAGCTACCCACACGAGGAGCAAGCGGTTCATAAGGTATTACTGTTCTCCAGGTTGAGAAGTACATGGTGGTTCTATTTAATCATATCAACCAAAAAATATTGGATTCTTCGATGACTTGTGTCTGAGGAGATTCCTGTGACAAATTCTAGATCACCAAGTTCGCAAGTGAGACCAAAGGAGAGTGGTCATCAACAGTCCTTGGAAGAACCAATTGTTGACGAAGAAGTACTTGAGGAAGCTGAAATAGATATGAGAAGAGATATCCACATCTCTTTGATGCAGAGAAAAATGCCGACCAAAGGTACTAATTTTCTTATTCTGTACTATCTAAATTATGAAGCGTAAGATATTGGTTGTTTGCATTTTTTCTTCTTTAAACATAGGTGTTTTTGCCTTTTTATGTCCAAGAAAACATAAAAACTTCTTGAACTTATCAAAGAATCAAAATAATAAGTTTTCACGTTCAGTAATGAAAATTCATAATTTTGGACAGAAATAATTTCAAGAATACTCAAGAAAGATTTTCTCGTTTGATGACGTTCAACCTAGTGTTTCAAGGCCTTTTATTGAAGTCTTCTCCCTATCTTGAAGATTCTTCAAGACTCTTGTTCTTAGAGGTTATGTAAGGCTCTCATAGTGTTTGGACAGTTTTCGTCCTCATCCCCACATTTACTTTAAGCGTCAGTAAAAAGTCATAATGAGGATCAACATTTCCTAGATTGAGTATGTCTTGAGACAAGATTTGAGTTCTGAATTCATGTTATTTTAAAAGTACTATTACTAAATACAATGCTTCTATTGTCATATTTATATCCTCTATGTCATGAACAAAAAATCTTGAAAATATATTTCATCAAAAGAGATTTAAGCATAGAGTTGCGTAAAGCCTTTGAGTTCCACAGTGAATTCTTTAAGATCCATCAATGATCTGAACTATGTTTTGAAGAATTAGATAAAAGAATGAGAAGAGTTTTATACACGAGTTCCCTGTAGTTATGTAGCCTTTGAGTATATGGTCATGCCCATAAATTCCGTGGACCCATAAATTGAGTATTGTGAGAGGAGTGATTTGATATCTTAATTTCTACAGTCTAGTATTGTGTTTCTGGAATACCTTGAGTTTATTGTTACTAATGATCGGTTCTATTACATGTTACGTGTAAAGTTCCCTTGAGTTGAATTTTTCATGGCTTATAATTTTGTGAACCCTTCAAGTCGAATAATCCTTGAGAGGAAAAAATGTATTTGAGTACTTGAGTTGAGTAGATTCATTTTTTAATTCTATATGAACCCTCCGAGTTGAGAATTCTTAAAATGAGAGGATCATGAAGTTTTGAGAGTTCCGTTATTGAGTTCAATCTATACTTATTGAAACCGGCATTGAATTGTTCACGCAAAAGTTGGACATGGAACCATATTTTAAGGTCTTTTATAAGTGTTTTAACTTTGTGTAAGGACTTCTTCAGCTTGAGGTTGAGTAAAGAGTAAGAATCAAGTCATTATCTGAAGATATATGGGAACCTAAGTACTCTAAGAGTAAAGTTTTTACCACTTAAGATGAGAGAAACTGAGATTTGCAAAAGAGTTTTTTAAAAAATTCACAATTTAAAAGAAAAGGAGGAAACATTGATTTCTAAGAGCCTGTAGCTAATCTGGGGTAAAAAGAGTAAATTGCTTCACAATTAGCGAGGAGAGATGAACTTTGACAAAAAAGAAGCATTGAGCGAAGTTTTGAGGACTATCTCAAATCAAAAAAGATTTTTTTTTTTTTTACAAACATATGAGATAAGTATATTTTGGGAGTAGTATTGAGCACCGACATGGGAATGTGAGTTCAGATAACTCAAATCTCCATAAATCTTGTAGCCAGCATGGGTAGTAAAGGATCATACTTTTCATATGACTCCTTAAGATGTTGTTAGCATAATCTAGTGGATACACTAAGTTAAGCATTCTATATCACGACAAAGTATATGATAGTTCTGGTAGCGTGGGCAAGACGTTGTATCACTACTTAGGCTCATAGTGTTATTGTCGGTTAGAGAATCTCCCATCGAAACTATATTACTTTATGAAATAAGTAATGTAAGTTTGTTATTCCATTTTCTTTAACGGTTTAAGTTGCTTTTTTATTGTTTTATAAAGTTTTCCATATATTGCATGTGTATTGTTTCTTTATATAGAGTTGAGTATCCATTATTGAGTACCCAGAGTCGAATATCATATCTTTGAGTTGAGTATCTTATCATTGAGTTGACTTCACTTGAAGTGAGTATTGAAAGACGTAAGGTATTTTGGTAAGGTAAGTATTTTATCCCTTTATCAAGTTCAAGATTATGTTATGCTTTAGAATTCTCCTTACATGCTCGTACATTCTACCTACGGAGCCATTTCACATGTATCTTTTGATGATACAGATACATGTAATCAAGATAATCAACAAGAACTTCATTGACACATAAGAGAGTTCAAGTTATCTACGACGAACCTCGTTGCCTCTGAGGGATTTCATTCACTTTTAAGTTTAGTTAGGATGTCGTGGGTCTTGTTCTGACTTGGATCCTTCTCATTTAGAGGTTTCATATATAGTCAATATATTTGATAAGTTTGGATTGTTTTTTATTTATTAAGTATTTTAAAGAGTTAAGTTGCCTATTATATGGCGAGTGAAATATATTATTTTATTCAAAAAAATTTATTTAAGTTAAAATTTTGTATTTCAGTTTCCTAAATTTTTATTCATTTTTGATCTTTTCATGCTTGAGTTAGTCTTTCGTATGTTAGTCAACGTTGAGAGTTCGCCTAGACCAACAATGTTCTTGTAAGTACCGTCCACGTCCTGGGTGCAGCTTGGGTCGTTAAAAAATACAACTTTCTTAAAATACTTCAAATTAAATCAGAAAAAAGCTTCAACTTGAAACGTTTGTGATTTGTGCTTTTATATCGCATGTCTAAAAGGAGTTTTAAAATGACTTTAATCCCCTCCAACGTAGCCAAAGATTAGAGCGTAGTTGCTTTGGTACAAAAAAATATTTTTCTAAAAAAATAAGTAAATTAATTTAATATGTATGTTTAGTGTTGGGTAAGTAACTAAAAGATCATAATGTTTTATATATAAACATTGCAAAACACTATAGGTAGAAGGGGTGGGGAGTAGGCATTTGGGGGGGGGGGGGTAGATTGTCAAGGAATGCAGGTTGGGTTAGATGAGTGTGTAGGAGATAATGAACTTGGATTGTCACTTCTAGAACTAACTTTTTTTCCTTTTTTCATTAGGAAAATAATTTTCCTAGTTTTTTAAACTTATTTTTCTTGAGAAAATATTTTTACCAATAAATATGAGAAATCAAAAATATCCTACATACCAAACTTACTCATAAAATCGACCATGATTTTTAAAGGAGAAACTATTAAGGCGCCATTAATAAAAGTAAAACAAATATCTCTTTATAATTTATATCCCAAAACTATCAATAGTGGGAGATATATCTCCCTACAATTACAATCCCTTTCATAATAGGGAAAATTTTATGAAATAGCAAACTGTTAATTCAAAATAATTTTTATGTTTTACTTAATTCTAATTCGTAGCAAACACTTGTCATTCACCTCTGTCCCAAGAAATGTCTCTCGACTCTCCAAAATTCTTGCTCGCCACTCCCTCGCCTCTCAAAATTTATGCATACTCAAATGTATGAATTGTGTTTGTATTTGGATAAAGTGAGAGAATTGTATATACAAATACAAATATACATATTTTTGTCCAATACATTCATAATTATACAAATGAAGATCTTCCCCTACCTGTTCTCTTTTGTCTTTCTCTCTTTTTTACTTTATAAAAACACAAATTTTATAAAATACATGATATAATCTATATTTGGGATATAGGGAGGAATGTCACGACCCCAAAAACGAGTAGCGACTGGCCACCACATTTACCCTAATATGTGAGGCGAACCAACCAATCTAAACCTGATCATTTCATTTAATATAACCTTGAAGCAATGCGGAAGACTTAACTCATAAATAAAAGACAATTCAATAATTCTAAAATTTAAAACATTTATTATTTCCCAAATGGAACGTCATCACACCAAGAACATCTATGATCAATTTACTAAACGAGAGTATTCTAAGAAGAAGCTTTAACAACAATAAAAGCTAGTTCTATGACCGAAACTTCAAGGCATCAAGACTATGGGAAGGAGTCCAGTACAAGCTAGAAGCATTAGCTCACCATGCAGATCCGGTGTGTCGGAAAGATGGCTTGAAACTACTGTCGAGTCGACGATGACGGCACGTGTGCATACACGATATACAAAAGAAAACATAAAAGTAGGGGGTCCGTACAACCACAAGTAGTTATGAGTAGGTATCCATCGGCCAACTCAAAAAGATAGACAACAGTATATTATCAAAGTACCATCATAAATCAACTAATATCCTGAGAATGCAGATTTACAATTACCAATATCTTGGTTAAAACACCAAGCAATCAATGAGGACTCACGCTCCTCATCTATACTTAGTTTGGGAAACATGTTTCTTTAGATTGAGTATATTAGTATCTCCAAGATCATTATATTATTTAATCTTGTGTCGGGAGGGACACTCCGCATCCTCATTCTATCACTTGTACGGAACGTGGCCCCCGATCCATTATACTCTCCTGGTGTGGAACGTGAACTTCCGTCCTATTTTACTGGACCGGAAGTTGGCACCTGATCCCTATATATCCTGGTGTGAAACGTTGAACGCCGATCGTAATATTCTATCCTAGACCGGAACGTGGCACCCGAATCCATATTAACTATTCCTGGTGTCGGAAGTGACAATCCGATCCTCATATTCTATCCTGGTACCGGAACATTGCAACCCGATCCCCTAATTCACTACTTTCGTTATTCAGCCTTCTTTCTACACGCGGCATCATCATTAACAAAGTAGATTAGGGGTCTTCAAGATTTAAGATTCAATAGCTCACATGCTTTTTTACACAAATCATATATATATATAAATCACATCATGATACCACACAATAAGCATATAGAAGGACTTAATAATACTACCCAACAAATATCATTAGTCTTAAGAGTTTACTACGAATAGTGTACAACCATAACCTCCCTCCACCGAAGAAAGATTAGTGATCAAGCAAGCAATTTCCCCAGCTTGTTTCTTCGTTCTCTCTTTCCGTCGAAATTTCTCTCTCCTTCTTTGTTCTTTCTATTTCTTTTATTCAAACCCTCTTTCTTTACCCTAATTATAATAATAAGTTTTAACAGATGGCACTAATTAATCCAACTAATTACTTAAGGTACCTCTTTTAACCCCCAAGTAATTGACTTCTTAAACATTAACCCTATAACTTTATAATTACAGCAAGGAAGGAATATGGTATTAGTCAAAAACGTCCCTTAAAACTTATAAAGAAAATCCGACCCGAACTGGATGCTTTAGCCCGTGACGGGCGTCGCGGCCTTTGCGACGGTTCCGTCCTGCTGTCCGTTGCATGCTAAAGAGAATCGTTTTTGGTGGATGACCTGTGACGGGCCGTCGACCGCGACGCGTCCGTCCCGGCCACTCCGTCACGACGTGTAGGAGTCGATTTTCAGTACCCAATTCAGATTTCTAAGTGTTTTGAAATGACACCTCCACGGACCGTCTCCGTCTTGCCCGTTGAAGGTATGTTGTGGCCTCCGTTAACTCTGCCAGTTTTGCCAGAATAAAATCCCTGTGCTCAAAAGATCCTCTCTAAACAGGTCGTTACAGAGAGAAACTGATATACATTTTGTTATTCGATTCAATTGTTGTACAATTCTAATTACATATATGTAAAAATTACAATAATGGATTTACAACATTAGTGGTTATATTAGAATTGGTGTTTTTTGTAAACACAAAAA
>JAKWJA010001058.1:0-40562 GCA_027704765.1 Solanum habrochaites | reverse complement strand
GTACTCAAGTTAACTTTGTACAACATTTATCCACAGATGGATGGCGGCCAGAGCGTACCATTCAGACTTAGAGGGATGTTAGAGCTTGGGATCGATTTCAAAGGTTAGTTGGGATAATTCATCTTCCTCTTATGAGGTTGCCTACAATAATTAGCTACCATTCCAACATTCAAATTATCCCTCCTTATGGGTCTTTATATAGGCGTAGATGTTAGATTAGTGTTGGTTGGTTTGAAAAGTAGTGAAGTAGCTCTAATAGCGACAATTCAGTCCTTTATGCATGGAGTAAGTGCAACTCATTAGATAAAACTAAGATCCAGCCCAAAGTCGTCAGGAAATATTATGCAGATGTAAGGAGTGTAAGGCGAAGGGAACTAAGATCCAGGTTGAGGATTGAGTTTTCTGAAAGTGTCACCTATGGAAAGGGGTTGTGAGATCGGAAGAAAGGGGAGATCAATTCATAGATATATAGGCCCTTTACAGATCTTGAAAAGGATTGCAAGGTGCATATCGGTCTAGGTTGACAATCAACATTAGCAGCAGTGCATCCCGGTCTTTCACATCTCACTTTGAGACAGTGCGTGGGTGACCCCGCCTCTATAGTGGACATTAGAGAGGTTGTGGCGGTGAACAGATAGTCTTTTCTTATTGAGGATGTAAGTTGAGCTTTCGTGACCGTCAGGTTAGGAAGGTTTTGAGAACAAAGAGTCGCTTAAGTCCAAGGTTTGGGGAAAGTCCGGTAGAGGGAGACGGGACTCTTGGGAAGCAAAGCAACATGAAAGCAAGTATCATACCTTTTCCTCGATACACTCAACTTGAGTTAATCGTTCCTTAAAAGTTCAGTCATTCATGCGTAAATTCAGTTTATAGAATTCATGTTCCCTCAGTTTCTTGTACTTCATTTTCATATTAGCCTACTCATTTACTAAAAACTCATTCAGTTCAGAACTCAGTATTAGAGCCTTAGTTAGCGGGGTTTGATCTCTCTCCTCTATTTCAGCTAGTGTAGTTTTCATTCGAGGGACGAAGGTTCCCAACGGGGAGATAATGAACACCCTTTAGCCATAGAAAAAAATGAGTGTTTTTCAGAAAAATAGCAGGTGTGACTACCAACGGTTGGCATAGAGGAGTAGCTCAACATGGTTCGTCCTGCACAACAATCCATTAGGATCATAAAAATCCCAAAATTTCAGCCTAGAAAAAGTGGTTAAGTCTTGGACGACGAAACAGAACTTACGGTCATAGGTCAAAATGACAGTCCGTACTAGTCCGTGACCATTGTCAACATCTCCCTTCAAACACTCTCTGACAAGAAGTATCGGAGACCAGCCTGGTGCGAAGGTGGAACATGTCCGTAGGGTGGAAAATTGCAGCCCAGTACCGTTAAGGGGAAAAAAAAAAATTTGAGTTGGGTCAACTTAACATGATTTATAACTATAGCAAAAAATAATTAGGTCTACCTTGACCTATCCATAGATTATAATTTAATTATCTTCCGTAGCCACGACATTCACGACCTTCTAAAATCAAACCTCTGAGTAAAAAGTTATGCCATTTTAGTAAAGCCTATGACATTGCCCTCAAACAAAACAGGACCCAACGACGGGGAGTCGGGCGCCATGACGTTACGTCAGTCATTGCCATCGTGCAGTCCAAAAGCAAACCTTGCATGGGGGGGGTCTTTTTTTTTTTTTTTTACCTTGTCCACTCCGTTTAAACCCTAAGTTACGTCGTTTTGAACTAAATAATCAGAATTTTATCAGGATTAAGCCTCTAGACACCATAATTTAAAATATCCAGTAAAATCATTAAATCAAAACGTAAAAATAGAAAAGAGAGGAGAAACAAAATCTCAGAATCTAGTTCAAGAAGTCACAAGCTCCAGTAGTTCAGCCCCGTAAGTTAAGTATTTTCCGTGAAGTTCCATCACTAGGTATGGGACATTCACTAAGGTAGTTTTGTGTTTTTTTGAGTTCTGATTCTCTTATTAATGATTAAATCTAGGGTTTCTAGAACCTTGATAAACTTCTGAATTTATTTAAGTATATTAAGTATAAGTATATGATCTAAATCGATTATTAATGTTATTACTCAGATTATCGTATGAATTTCAGAACCATAGCTTTGTATTTCTTTAGTTCTTGGGGGGGGGAAAAAACAAATTACACATGCTAGGTCATATATTTCAGACACTTCGGATAACATGCCTCAGTTATAAAATGCAATACCATACTAATTTTTGCATTCTCAGTTTGCCATGTTCAGTTTTGAAAATATCTAGTATTTACAGAAAATTCAAAAAAAAATAATCATTTAATTTAAATGAATTCATGGGGAGTAGCATAATACGGTTGGGACTAGGGTTTAGTTTACCCAAAAAGTCCCAGAACTTCTAGCCAAGTAGGTTGTAAGTCCCCCTAGGTGGGCAATCAGTTTAGTGATCACACCAGCCTGCATTTATCTTGGGCAGGGTATATTGGGTTCCTCTCGATGCGGCGCATACATCGGATCCACCTTAAGATCATGTAGTTTTTATTACGGTATTATTTCCACAGTCAGTCAGGGGACCTCTTCATGGAACATTTTCAGTTTATTCAGTATTCAGTTTCAGCATGTTATAAATGGTCAATACATCCAGTGTTAGCTAAGAATCAGCACATCACGTTCCAGATTATTATACTTGTTTTTGTGCTTGTTCAGTTAGTTTTATTTCAGCTTTAACTCTATCCTACATGCTCAGTGCTTTCAAGTATGGACGCATACGTGCGCTACATCTTATCATGTGTAGGTTCAGGTTCTCAGATCCAAGATCAACATAGATCGATTTCCGATCTCAAGTTCAGCAGATTCAGTGGTTGACTCCTCACAAAGTCATGAGTTTCATTCAGTTGTTTAGTCATTTAGTTTAAGTTTTTGCTAGCTTAGATTAGTGGCTTGTCCCAGTATTTTTTCGTCTAGTTTAGGGCTATTTTCAGACATAGTTAGATTCAACTTATATGAGTTAATATTTCTTTTGTATTAAACTCATTTGGTTTCTCCAAATATCTCAGTTATAGAATATGGGTATTATTCCATATGTTTTCATTTTAGTTGATTTTAGATCCGCAATAGTTTATTATACTTTAGTATGTCATGATCATGCAAGCAGGGGGTTAGATTGGGATCCACTTATGTCCTAGGTTCAGGGTCCGAGTCTCGGGGTAGCGTAGGGCTCCAGGAGTATAGCTAGATTTGTGTGACAATAATCTTGAGATTTCAGAATATTATTTATACCACAATCAGATAATTAGGATTACAAACTACAACAACATATTCAATATAATCCATTAAGTAGGGTATATGGAGGATGGTGTGTATGCAACTTTACCCTTAGCATGTGAAGGTATGGATTGTGTTCTTTGGAATGTAAACTCAATATACAATTATTAAAAGAAACACCAAAACATAGAACATACAAAAACCATTACAGAGAGAAAGGGGAGCTTAAGCCCAAATAACTTATTCAGACTATCTTATAATGAGACAATGATATTGAATTGAGAAGTATAACCTTTAAGGAGAACGATATGTGAAGCCATTTAGAAATCAATGACATCTGTTGTTTTTACTTTCCCACCCAGTGTTTGCAGTCCACATTAGAGCTCCGACTAAATTATGATCACTCTCTGCAGGGCCCATTCGAGGGTGGCGCTCCTAACAAAGTTTTCTCCATACCCGGGGCTCTAACGTGAGACCTCTGGTTAAGGGTGAAACTCTCTTATCAGTTCAGCACAAACATGAAAAACTATAAAAACATCGTCGAATATATACAACAAAAGAGATCAATATTTTCAATAGTCAAGAGAACATAGTCCGACTTTGCAGTTATAGTATACATAGAATGTAGTTAAAAAAGTGTAGAAATTAATGGAAATTGATATCACTTGTTGGTCAAACATAAAATCTCAGAGTCATACCAACAAAGATAAAAATAGGAGAATTAAAAAAGAAAAATTGACATCCTAATAAATGAAATATCATTAGCATCGATACGAAAGATAAAAAATACCATATTCCTATAACTTCTTCAGGAAATGAAACACAATAAAAAGAAACAATATATCAAGAGTCGGATCAAGATACCCTTGTCACCACTGTAAGTTCTGATGGCGAAGATCGACATTAGGGTTTTATGTTGTTTTTGTTATGTTGCTCAATTTATGTCTGATAAGAATAGATAAAGTATACCCTGTCTTAGATCCAAAAAGGTACAGTTGTCTCTAGGACAATTAATCCACAAAAATATTATTCCAATTCCAAAAATGCCCTTTATCTCTTTCACATTTCCAGCACAAATACAATTTTAGAAGTTGGTTCCATCCACTATGTAATGGCTATTATTAAGGGTAATAATTAATATATATATTATTATATATATCTATATATATAGATAAATATAATATATATATAATATATTATTTTTTATTTTTAAATTTCATGAGTGTTTAGTTGTTTCCCCCTCAATGGATACTAAAAAAGCAATATATTTCTTTTGTTCTCTTGATTGAACTTGATAAAATAATAAACCATAAAAAAATTTCTTCATATCGGTTATTTAAAGTAGCGTTGGAGAGAACATATTATAATTATTTTAATTTCTGTTCAATTTCTTATAACACATATCCGAGAATATTGTGAAGTTCTAGGGGGCGGAGGTAGGGGAGGTGGTGAGGGGACGGGTAACAATCCGAATAGGTGAGGGTAGTCTAGATTATTTTCTTTAGCTTAGTTTTTTTTTTAACGCAATAAAATATATTATTGTTAAAAATAAAAAATTAATTAAGATATTTATTTATGTTATATTTAAAAATTGTAAAAATAATAATTTTCATGACAGAAAGATTAACCAATGTTATTTGAGGAGGGAGGCTTCGTGTCCGGGGGGCTCCTCAAAATTTTGTCTAGATCGGCTGGTGACTATCTCCGATTATGAAAGAAAAACAACAGGACATAATAGAATCACTTTGTACTAAGACTTGCAGTAACATATCTAATCAAATTGAATATGATTTCAAGAGTAGTACATTCATTCACATAAAAGTTAAGTTGAATTATGGAATTATTGTGTGATCAAAATTAATCTTATGAGAGGAAACCATCTCCCTCCCTCTCTTTTCTCTTGGACATTATCACTGTAATCGGTTTTTTTGTCATCCCATCCTTATATCAGAGATGAGTTGAGAGTCAATTGTGAATGCGTTGCTAAAGGAGAGTATGTTATTGTTAAGATGAGTCCAAGCACGGTAGCTGTGAATATATGTCTGACTTCATGAATACTTAGTAGGATGGTTAATGGAGATGCAGTGCTGCTCTAATTATCATTTTTTTTCTTTGATTTTCTTCCAATAGTGACTGGGCTAAAATATGTACTTGCAATGTGGACTGTGGAGCGGTTGTATGTAACATACCTTCTCATAGAGTGAGTTTATACTATCCTTAAGGTATTCCTTAGGAGATTGGTGGGTTTTATAGATGAGTAATTGAAATGACTATTGGTTATGTTACAGAAAGCGGAGAAGAAGAAGTCATTAAAACTGTCGGCTTACCTTGTAAATCAAGTAGCGACAAGTTGAGTTTATGACTGCTGGGGGAGAAGCAATCATTGCAAAGAACTCACATCCTCCTCACTTATTTCTCGAGAGTAACTTCTCAAGGTGGGGCTTTGTAAGAAAGGTATTTTTTCGCATCGGTTAAAACCCTATCAATAATAGGCTGGAGTGATGGGAAAGGAGGCCCTCCCTACTTCAATGGAAATGGAGGAATCATCATTTCACTATCGCTCATTTCATAACACTCAAGTGAGCTGGTAGAAAGTAATTCGCTTCTTTCTCTAGGTATGTCTTCAAAAGTAAAAGAAATTTTTTCCAATTGACGATTTACGAGCTCAAAAAAGTAATTTATTTTTCGTACCAATGAGAAGGGGGACTTCACCTGATCACTCTGAATTCACTGATCAAGAAGAGGAAAAGGAAGAGGTATTTTCTTTTTAATCAAAGTAGAACCTCATGGTATAATTTAGAATTAAGATGTTTCACATAAAAATTGATGATCGGTTTGGTAAAATAATGATTGTATTTGATCAACAATGGATACTAAGTAATTTTAGCCTTTTTCTACTTCTTCAACTCAATACAGACATCACACTTATATTATTAGATATTTTAAATAGCAAACATTAAAAAAATTTCTATAGTTAATTTCAATGTATTCAAAAGTATTAATTTGGATTTTGTTTTACATTTTTGTGATTAAATTTTTATAATCAGAAGTAGATTTTGCTTAATTGTCTCAACGTGAGAACTAATAAATTGTTGCTCTAAGGTTCAAATTTCATGATATAATAGGAGATACAAATTATTCTAACTTGATAGAATGTTATCGAATCGAGTGATGATTTTGTTGACATTCCGTGAGAGGGTGCATGTCGCGGTGGCTCAAATTTAAAATTTTTAAAAGAATTTTAAATGGAAAAAGGGAGCCGCCACCTAATTTTTAGGAAAAATAGGAGATCGATTAATTAATAAACATAAAAGAAAGTTTAGGAAACCAATTGATTCTAGGTAAGGGGTTCAAATTATATCAAAGGGAAGGGGTTAGACACCCTTTGAAATTCACAGATGTGTGGGTCCCAACTGATTTCATTTTTTCAAATTAAGGAGAAAAAAAAATAGTGTAAAAGTATAATAAATATGCAATATACACAAGTAATATAATAAAATAATAAAACATGAATCGACCTAAATTATCGTATCGTGAACAATGTGCACAACAATAAATCAAAATTTATAATTCATTTCCATTGGAATAAACTTTCAATGGAAAGCGATATGATTATGGTGTAAAACTATAGGACAAACTTAGTAAAAATATTATTAATAAGTAAATATGAATAAAAATAAATGAAATAACTAACTAGAAATAATACTCGTCTTATTAATATGAAAGACCTTGAAAATCAATAATAATTTCTTCATAGGTCAATTTAAAAAAATATATATATTAAATTAACAAAATAAGCCATATAAAGCAACAACGTGACATCTAAAAGATTAGAAAAATAAGGACAACCAACAAACAACCACATGATAACAAAACTAGCAACACTACTTACTGAAAGATTTTCTTAACATGTATACTCAACTTGAATAAATCAAGAACAATATTATAACAATTAAAAATAAGTATATAAACTATTAGGAGAGAAAAAATGAATTAAACAGGAAATACATAACATGATAAGAAAAACTACATCAACCTAATCAAATAACGACTAAAACAATAATTAAACCCAGTAACAAAACATACAAAATATATACACTCACAAAGGCAGTGATAGAAATAAATAAATAATAATAACAATCAAATTCTAACAAAATAAACTATAAATAAAAAGGAAATAAGACCACTTCTATCCTAAACACTAACGAAGTCAGTGAGAAAAAAATTATTACTATACATAATAAAATAAATAATGAAAAAAATAACCAATAATAATCAAAATACAACAAATCTTCTGTGAACACAACAATGAAGCAAGTTATGGTGAGAAATGAAATAGTGAAATAATAATAATAATAATAATAATAATAACAGAAAGCAAAGTAATAACATTAATTAAGAAAAATACCATTAAATAATCAAAATAAAAGGGTTAAATGGTGACAAACAGTGATGTTTTGCCAGAGAAGAAGAAATATGAACAGTGAGCCAGTGATTTGCACTCTCGATCTCTTGGAGCTTGCTGTGGAGTTGTTTGCTTGAAAAAATGGGGTATGGAGATGGTGTTTTGTTCACCGGTGTGAAGCTCACCAATAACCTGCACAACAAATAGAAAATCGACAGGGGAAAAAGGGGAAGGGGTTTGGATCATCGGAGCTTTGAGCTCCTTGCCGGAATAATGAGAAAATGAATGGGGGTTTGGGTCTGGTTATTAGTGAGGTCTGATTGTGAGGGAGAAACTGGAATGGTTTTGGATCTGTTCCAGTGAGGTTTCACCGGAAAAATTGAGAAGAGGTAAACAATTTTGGAGCTTGGTTGTGGCTGGTTTGCTCTGGTGTCTTGGGCAAGCCAAGGAAGACAAGCAGAAGGAGAACATGGACAATGAGGTCTGGTTCTGGTGGCTGGAAGTTGTTGCTCGTTGGAGCTGCAAGAAAATGGAGATTTTTGGAGTTGTTTCCGCCATTGTTGGACTGAGAAGAAATAGGGAAGGAGGGTGGTGACTGAAGATGCTTGGTTGTTGTTTGGAGATGTTTCCAGTGACCATTTCATCGAAAAAAGAAGAAAAAACAACGGGATTTTGGGTGATGGACTCACCGAAATTCATGTGGATTAATCACCGGAAAATAATTAACAATAAAAGAATCTCTTAAACACTAAAAATGTAACAAAAATACCCTTAAATTTTATCCGCCACCTTTAATCTAATGATCCAACTATTATATTTATAAGGAGAAGAAAATTACCAATTGTACATAGGGGCGGAGCTATCTTGTAGAATCCCTTTCAACGGAAAATTATTTTATTTTTATATAGTTAAAATAATTTTATATGTATATAAAGTAGATGTACAACCCGCTTCAGCGACTTCATGTGTCAATTTCTACAGATATTGAACCCCGTTATTAAAAATCTTGGCTCCGCCTCTAAATCTACTAGTACAATACCACTATCTTAAAATCGTTAGTCAAAATCACTATTTAATAAAATATATGTATATGAATTATTGGACTGTGCAACAATATAAAAGTAAATACTAACAAATGTAACATAGGAAAAAAATGTAATGAACGTAAACTAATGCCAATAAAATCCTAAACTTTGCGAATAAGGATAATTACATGAAATTACGTTCAATACCACTCATAGATTTTTGAAACATTCAAAAAATAAAATAATAAATTATTAATTTTAGAAATATCATTCTAAAATTTGGTGTCAACAGATTTGAATTGATGAAGAACAATAATTGGAGAAAAAATAGAATTATGGATGGGGGGAGGGGGTGGGGGGAACTTGGAGAAGAAGGATTGGGGAAGAAAGTGTAACACCTCAGTCTTAGAAAGGGTTAATTATTGAAAGAATTATATTAGAAATAGCCATTTTGATATTTGTGCAAGTTAGTCTTCAATTTTGTTTTTTGGGACAACTTCAAATGACCATGAATTTTAGTACTGGATGTGTTAGGTGGCTCATAAGATATCAAATAAAAGATCTTTAAGTCCTCTTTTCAACACCACCAAATTTGATAAATTTTGAGTTGGAATGAGGAATATATGTCAGTTTGAATGGGTATGTCAGGTGTTTTAAGAATATCATCCAAATAATGGTATGTGCGGTTTCCATTCCTGACCCACAAGGTTCACACGTTTTCCCACCAAAACTAGAGGTAAAATCTGATTAAAATCAGTTTACGCTAAAGTTAAAGCATTTGGAAAGTTAAGAAAAAGTTTAAGAGGTGAAAAGGGAGAAAAGCTTCAAGAGTTCAAGATTTCTTGCGATATTCGATAAATTTCACCAATAATTTAATCCTTTCGAGGTATGTAAGAATTCATAGTGATGGGTTCGTTCATTCTCACACCAATCATGACTTTCTCAATTTAATTTCCTCCATGAAAGTTAATGTATTGAAGGTCTGAGGGTTTGTTAAGTTTCGTTCTAAATATTTAAATTGGGGTTTGTAATGAGTTCTTGAGAGACTGTTAATAAGGTGAGAATTGTTCTTGAGATATTTTGTTTTACTTATATTGGGTATTCGAATCTAAGAGTATTCGGAGGAGAGAAATCATTTCTATTCTATGTTAATTATGGCCGAAAAAATTGAGAAGAAAATTTGTTCGAAACGTTCTGGGAATTTGGCTGGGCAGCACGCCTAGATGCTACAAGAGGGCTGGCAGACTGTGCTTGGCAGTGTTGTGCATAAACTAGACCTAGTAAGTGGAGGAATGGTGCAGCGCACTAGAGGTGCAAATGAGCATCAACAAACTTCCCTTCCGCTCCGCAGTTGTTCCTTTAAATCTTCAATAATCATCGAGAGATCTTATATATCATGAATCATAACTCTTGAATTCACATTTCATTTTGAGAAGTCTTTTACAACCTTTGAAAAATTGTTTTAAAATTGTGTATGATGATGAGGAGAGTCGAGTTCCATTTTTCAAAATTATTTTACGGTAACTAAGAATTCTCAAACGTAAATGGTTTACATATAAAATGAGAGGAAAATTTTATTTCCAAATGAGTTAATGAGGAGATTTTGAGCACTATCTCTTTTAAGAGAACCTTTTGAATAATAATGTCGATGTTTGAGGTAGAGGAAATTTTTTAAACATACGAACTTGAGCTATATTATTTGAAGAATATTGAGCACCGATACGGGGACGAGTTCAAACAACTTAAAGTCATCATAAACCATGTATGTCAATATGGGTAAAAAAGGTCATACTTTTTAGATTATTTTTATTATTGCTTTTAAGCATATCGTAGTGGATCAACTTAGTTGAGGATGTCTTATACCCCCAAGTTATAAAACAAAGTTCGGAAGTGTGGCTGGGATGCGATGTTGTATTCATCACATTAGTGGATTGGTGTCGGTTTTAGAGAATCTCCCAAATAAGAGTAAAAGAGTAAATATTGTATTTTTAAATATGTTGAGTTATAATCTATTGTTTCAAAAGATTTTTTATAATACATTTTTATTGTTGATTTTTATATTATCTGAGTTGAGTATTTCTGAGTTTGAGTATCTTTGAGTATCCTTGGGTTGAGTTGAAATGATATTAGTAAGTTCTTCTTTTTTATGTGTTTAAGGTTATGTATGTTCTTTAGATTACCCCTTGTATGCTAGTACATTCCATGTCTTAACACCATTTTGCCTAAATCATTTTATAACTCAGATATAAGAGTTTAGGGTCATAAATAGGTGCACCGATGATACCACTTGCTGTTCCAGAATTTCTTTGGTGAGCCTTCATGCTTACAAAGGATTTCACTTCTATTTTTTATTTTTCTAAGATGTTGTGGGTCTTATACCGACATATAGCATAGTTATTAGAGACTTCATAAACAATAGTGTTTCAGAAATCTTTTTCATTTCCATCCTTAATGTTTGAGACTTGAATTTCCTTTTTGGCTAATTAAATACTCTAAAATTATTGTAAGTCATATGCTTGAGCCATTTGAGTTAAAGCTATAATTTTGTATTCATATATTGTTGAGTAACTTATAATGACCGGATTCCGTCATTATAGAAATTTTAGGGAGGAAAAATTTGGGTCGAAAAAGATTTAGTAGTATTTGAATGTTTTCCAACTTTTCTGCTTTTGGAGGAACTCAGAGTAGGTTGTGTTTTGTTGCGAGAATGTAAAAATATAGTTATTTATCTATGTTTTTAATTTATTAGGTGTTATATAACTCGTTAATGAACCCTTACAATTTTACAAAATTGAATTTGAGTGAGTAGAGCTCCAGAAATCGATCTTAGTGTAAAGACTATTTTCTGCGCATAGTGGAATGGAGGTGTGTTGTAAAAAAAGAGGAATTGAATTTCTTCTGAGAGAAATCTGTTAAAGTTTGTTCCGCTAAAGTGGTATTATTCCCGCTGCGACGGGATGGTGATCCCTCTAGCAGACTAGACGATAGTTAAAATCATAAGTTAGGGAGGGGAGTGTTCTATTACAAAAATGTCATTGTATTGGGATGATGAGACGTTGTAGCATCGTCGTCAAATTTGTATGAGTGTCGTTGTAGTAGGGCAGGTGCGAATTGAGTCGTTAATAAAATCCTAAACGACCTTAATTGCACTTTTTGACTTTTAGAGCTAAAGAATGACCCTACGTGATTTCATCTCATTTTCGTCCATTCTTGAGGCTAAATGTAACACTCTGGAAATTTTATTACTTAGACTAGAGCTTCGCCTATTAAATAATGGTTAGGATGATGTTTCCAGACCTTGACATGTGAAAACTAGCTAAATCGAACTAGTAGATGTCCCTATATTTGGTGAAGGTTTGGGAGAGTTGTCAAACAGTCCAAAAAAACTTTGTAACGAGACTTTTTTAAATAGGAGTAAAATATAGGACAAAGGTTTAAAAAATCCAGTAAGTAGTAGGGAGTAACGACTTCCCAAGGACCATATTGAAGGTCCTTGAAGAGGAACCTAAACATTGCGAGCAAGACAGTTATATTGAAGGGCCATAGCGCGTCGTGGCAGCCAGCCAAACAAGGCTATGTAAATTTCCCTAGCGACGCAGACACATCCTAGATTTTCAAAAGAAGAATTGAAATTGTCCCCTCAACACGCAACCACTTTCCAGATTCTTCCGCGTTGTTTTAAAGTCAATTTAGCTTCACAAAAAGACCCAATAAAGTAAGGGGTCTTTGCGTAATTTAGGGGATGAGTTTATATTGGTTTAGTCAGTTTTCAACCCTTCAACGCACCCAAATCCAGCAATTACCAATCCCTCTCATCTCTCCACCAAAAAGCACACGTTCTTAATTAAACACTACACCATCCACCTTCCGCCACAGAACCCAAGAAAGTTAAGTAATGAAGGACATTCTCAAGGCTTTCATTCAAAATTCGTGTGTCCGCCCCCTATATAAGTTATGAGCTATTAAAGTATAATAAGGTATGTGGTCTCTCCTCTTGAGATTCCTTTCCCTAAGAGGTCCTTTTAAATACAATTTCTAACAATTCTAATTCGTAGGGTTTTTATTTTACAAGTGGGTTTTCTTTCAAACTCAAAATTTATGACTAATAATGATGAATTATGATTTTCTATGGCAAATTAAGAATGTATTGTTGAATAATTGATATGGCATTGTTGGTTTTCGTTTGAATCATGCCCTCTTCATAAATAATGGAATTCTATTATGATATATCATTCACTTAATCTCATATAAATTTGGGATTCGAACTATTGCTTGAACGAATTCATAAATGAACCCTTTCCCTTAACCCTAACTATGAATTTGTCTTGACTATGACTAGAGTAATTGGGATTTGTTATGTTATTGAGTATTTAACTATATTATTGGATGATTGTTATGAATTGAGTGTAAGTTATTGATGAAGATTCTTGGAAAGCAATAGGTAAGTCTTTAAAGTCAATGATTACTCTATTATGTTTGCTTGTCCTATTAAATTGATGTTGTTAAGTGTGAGGTTTTTTATATGCATATTATGATGGCCATGATAGTTTACTGTAAGATTCATGGTAAATGGTATGATAATGCATGGTTGATTGCTTTCTTGTGCCTTACAATAATATGACTATGATATATTAATCTCACTAATGAAGGGTTGTGACGAAAGGAAATTCTCACCTTCAAATGTCATGAGATATAATCATGTTTTTACAAGGAGTTAATCTCCTATGGCCTATGATAAGATTGATGATTAATTATAACGTAAAGGCAATTCTACAAGGGACTTTATCTTAGCACAGAGTCAACTAGATATGAGAGGGTCCCTTCCCAAGTTGCAAGGTAGGTTTATAATGACTCTCATGAGATAGAGGCTTCCATGTGGAACTATGGGTCTCTAATATATCTCCTAGTTCTTGAACTATTTTTCCTCCATAGGAATACTAGCTAGTGGATCCACCTAGAATACTATGTTCATGTTTAGGCTCTACCTTGGCAAGTATACAATCTTCTTTTGGTGTGGGTTTACATGACACCGCATTCTATGTTTAGCTCACATTGTCTAGTGTCGGTTAAGGTGATTGTTCCCTCAAGTAAAATGAAAGACTAAAGTAAATGGACATTGTCTAGGGTGACTTATGGGGTCTACTTAGTATAAGTAGGGGTATGTGACTCTACTAGACATTGCACAATCGACTCTAAGGAAGTCCTAGGAGATTGTTCTTATATAATTTAATAACATGAAATGTATAATGCTTATGATATATGATGTCGGTTGTGTTGATGAACATGTTATTGGTCAATATTTCTATATGTGATGATGACTAGTTGTGTAAATGTATAGTGTTGATGATATACTTGTTATTGTGATTGTGGTGTGTGAATGGAGATTATATTGCCACGTTCCGTCAAGCTATCTTGAGACGATTTCCGCGTTCCAACATAACTTTGGACCGGGTTGCTACATTGGATTGCCATGTTCCGAACAGACTTTGGGATCAAATTGCCTTATTCCGGCAAGCTAACTGTTTGGGTTGATTCGTGAAGAGCCCAATTGATTGTGATAAGTAGGTATAATGGGTTGTCGAATTGGTCATGTTGAAATATATATATATATACATATATATATCTATATACTATATATATATATAATATATATATATTATATTACACTATATGGGCAAGACCGTGCGATGCCACGCCCACCGAAACATTGGTTTGAAAAATTCAAAAATATAGATGAAATCTAATAAAAAATTGGTGATACTATGAGCACATTGCTAGTAAATATTTTGGGTCCATTAATTGAAATTTTGACGGAACATTCTACAACATTAAAAGTGTTTTATATACCTCACATTATAGTTATCGTTACTAATTGAAATTGTAGAAACTGAAAATATTTCTAAAGTTGATGCAAGCTTCATTTTTATCGTGTCTGCAAACTCCAGCACGCCTACCTAATAGAGAACTCAGTGACCTGCGAGGCTTCAAAGCAGACTTAAAAAATCAAGTTAATCAAGCAACATTTCCCATTTGCATCCAATCATCTATTTCTGAATCTTTTTGCTTCGCACCAACTCTTTCGAAACTCATTTTCAGTTCTTCAAGCATAATATATCCACTATCATTTGCATATATCATTTGAAATTGCATTCCATCTTGAAATCTTCTCTCTCGAATAACTTTAACACTTCCCTTAAAAAGCATTGGTCAGCCATTAAAATTTAAAAACATTATTACTCGATACTGTAATATGCTTCAATATCCTTCTATTGTTGCTGATTTAAAAATTAGCGAGAGATGTACATTTAAGCCTAGAACATCTATTTTATCTGAGAAACAGAAAAAAAAAAATCAAATACACGTCATTTGTGAATAAAAATGAATAAAAATGAATTTTTTTATATAAGATAGCTATGATGTGAAATTTTCTTCTTGGAAGGATAAGATAATTTATTTTGCTGACTAATTTAATTTATCCATTGTAGAAAATTTATTTAGATTACTTACACAATCAACAGTCCTATCTGGAGCAACCCTGCCAATTTAGACTGTGAATGACCTGAATTGGATAACAAACATATTTTTTCATTCAAGTAAATGTATATCGATATACTTCTTAAGCCAATATATAGAAAGGCTTGATGGCATCCTTCTTACTAAAAATAAGAACGACATGTCTATACCAATTTATAACTATTTTTTCCCAATACCTTATTCTTAAACAATAAGGAAAGCGGACAATTATTTGTATGACAAAGTTAAGGGTCCAAAACTGTGTGACTTGCTGCTTGGATCTGAATATGCTATATAGTTATCTAAGATACTTTTTTTTTACTTCCATACAGAGAAACAAACAGTTTATGTTTTTCTAATCCTTCATAGAAAAGAAAAATAGATCAGTTAAGTTGTTTCTCTGAGAAGCATCGAGTGTTTAGAATAGAATTCATTAAGTTATCTTTAAAGAAAAACAATTCTACGAGAATGATATGTTCGGATTTGAAAGAATATTAGTGTGTAAAATTAGAGTTCAGTTTAGCTCTTTAACAAGAGGTGCTTTTTCACTAATGATAGAGAACAACTCTGTATTGGGAACAAAACCAAGCAACACATCCTGAAAAAGCCACTTTTTTATGAGAACATTTATGGCCACATATATATTACTATGCTGGATATATTTCATGTATAAGCCTAACCACCGTTCAACAAAATAATTTGAATTAGTTTGTTGGGACTAAATCCGTAAACAGAAATAAATGTTTTGTGGTAATGAAGAATAAATGCGGAACACAACCAATGCGGGTTAATCAACGAGAAAAAATAGAATAATGATGACACCAAGATTTTACGTGGGAAACCCTCCTAAAATAAGGGGAAAAACCACGACCCTGAGGAGGAGCAATGCATCGCACGATAGTAAGGATTTTACCACTTGTATTGTCTGAGTAAAACTCCAAAGACACTACACATCAAAAGAAATAAACACTCTTTTGAATTTTTCAACTCATACAAATGATCACACTCTATATTTTTGCTCATAGATATTTTCTTCTGTGTGCCTCACTCTTCCTGTTCTCTCATTTGTAAATTCTTTTTGTAGTTTGTTTTGTTTAGAATGAAAGAATTGTCCTTCCTTATAGAGAACAAATACACTACCCTCAATGTGCTCACAGAAGAAAACCATTTTTTCTTCTTCGTAGCTACCTTACTCGCCAAACTTTGAAATGGCAGAAAAATTGTTTTTTCTTCTTTGTAGTTACCAAACTCTACCAAACTTTAAATTGGCACAAAGTTATTCAAAGTTTGGTACATGGGGATGGACCCCACAATCCCCCCTCCATGGTGTTGAACAGTACTCTTCAAATTCCTTGAATGTTACTCACCCCATTATCGCGTTCGGAGACGTTTTCGCGTTTTAGCTTTCGATCTGTCTTTCTTTCTGATCAGAGCATGGAACTTTTGAAATACTTAAAACACCTATTTTTGGTTCTCAAGTATATAAACCCACAATTTTCGAGAAGCTTCATCATTAAAGGTAACAAAGTATTTATTACCTCCTATGCGATTTATCTCCTTGGACCACAAACATCAGAATATACCAAATCAAGTATTATTTGACTTTCTTTCAGATGATGTTTAAATGAGGACTCTATGTTGTTTACCAAATAAGCAGTAGAGTTTACACGATTTTATCGTTGTAACCTTTGGCAAAAGAGGATTGAGTGACTTTTTGGAAAGAATTGGCAATCCTTCCGCTCTATGACCCATTCTTTTATTCATAATCTGCAGAATTTTTATTCATGAGCTGCATTTAATTCACTGGCATATTATGCATTTGTCTTGTATAAGTGCCATCGAGCAACGCCTTTTGCAATCACCAATGCCTCTTTGCTGAGTCTCCATTTTTATTTGCAAGTAGGTTCTCCATCCATCTTGGTCTTTCAAAGCAATTCCCCGAGATCAAGTTCATCCGCAAATCAGGTACGTGGCGCACATTTTTCAACACTAATGGGCACACAAACATTTGTTTTACAGCAAATGTCTTCGATTCCCCGCAATCTTGAGTAACTTGTGTTACCCATTTTCAACATTGCCATATCACCGGATACTATCTGCCAAAAAAGATATCGTACCGGTGAGTGGGCATGATAAGATGCGCTGGTGTCACCACCCATTCCCAACTTTATACCTGCCAAAGTGCAGCATTCTTCTTCCCTCATTTATGCAGGAGAAACAACATCGTCATTATTTGCCACCATGGCAGCTGTGTTGTAATTCATTCTTCTGGCCGGCTCATTGCTTTCACACTTGCCCCTTTTTAGATTGGGACAAATCTCTTTTGAAGTGTCCGGTTGATCGCAATTGTAGCAATTTTGGCCTTCGATTATTTGGGATCGGACCGTGGCTTTCCACGAGCCCTGTATACTCCATAGTTACTGAGCTCCTTGGTAACTTCTGCTCTACTTTCCGTGATGAGGAGCTGTCCGTGATTTTTCAGGCCTTTTTCTCATCTTCTAATTAAGCAAAAAGGGCTGATGCTGTGGACATCCTTTCAATCAATAGAGTCCTTACCAGTTAAAATGCGTTGTTGCTAAAGTATCGTAGGAAGATGGCAACGAGTTTAGGAGCACTATGACTTGATATCACCCTGATCTTACTCCGCGAGGTTTGCTAGTTGCATGATTAGTCCATTAAGTACATTTAAATGAGCAAAAAATTGTACCTTCACTCATATGCAGGCATATAATGCTCTTAGCGTAAAATTTTATTTGTCAGCATTTGGACAGGTATAGATTTTCTAAACTGTCCAAAGTCCACATTGCACTCTCTTCATCGATGATGTCGTAACCTAAATCATTTGTGTTAAGGCAATCTGATAGACTAGCAGCCTTTGTCATCCATTTCTTCCAATCCTCAAGTTTCTCGATTCGGACGGGTTTTTGGTTTTGCCGCCTAGTTGCACTTGTGCAAACCTGTTGGAGAGCAAGTCTGTAATCCTTCTTGCCATGGTGAGAAACCGCATCACCGTTAGTTTTGAATGAATTTTTGGCTACCTCGTACTTTCTCCCGACATGTTTTTGATTGGAGTATATAGTATACTAAGCTGCACCAAAATATTTCTGGGTAATAGCATAAAACCTGTGCTCTGATCCTGTTGTGAATAAGCCGTAACAGAAATAATATTTGAGGTTCGCCCGGGGAAGAAAGGAAATAAATGCCGAAAAACAAAAATGCCGGGTAAAAACTGAGAATAAAGAGAAATAAGGGACACAAAAGTTTAAGTAGAAGAAGAAGAAACCTCCTAAATAAGGGAAAAAAACCAACGACCCGAGAGGAGCAACAATATCACCTATAGTAAGGATTTTACACTTGGATGTTGAGTAAGTAAAAACTCCAAGGACCACTACAAATCAAAGAAGTAAAACACCTTTTGATTTTCACCTCACTAAATATCGCTCACACTCTCCCTCCCCCATTCTTTGCCTCAAAGATTATTTTCTGCTTCTTGCATGCCGCATCTTTTTTATGTCCTTTGTAATTTTTTGTGGTGTGTTTAGAATGAAGAATTGTCCTTCATTTTATAGAGAACAAATACACTGCCCTCCAAATGTGCTACAGAAGAAAACCATTTTTTTCTTCTTCGTAGCTTACCTACTCTGCCAAACTTTGAAATTGGCAGAAAACTTATTTTTCTTCTTTGTAGCTTACCAAATCTACCAAACATTGAAATTGGCACAAAGTTATTCAAAGTTTGGTACATGGAGATGGACCCCACAGTTCTTAATGTCAAAACATCTATAATTCTATACTCTATCTAAGATATCGCCTTAATCTATCACACTATTTCAAATATTGTGGACTCATTGATTTCTGAAAGTCTATGCAAAACAAATTAACCATACTTGACACTCTAGCCAAGCAAAGTTCATACGGGGTGTTTTTCCAAAATATTACCTGAAACTATATAAAAAAAATGGCACTAGACATATATCCCTTAGAATCATCAATCCTTCTCCACTTTATATGTTGATAAATTTGAGGGTACCTTCATCTCGTTCTGAAATCTCCTCAGCTAACACTACATTATTCCTTCATTGCAGTGAACCAAAATTCAGTGAATCATTTCCCTGCTGCATCTTTGTCCTCTTTCTGGTCCACTTTTGTTGCCTCTGTCACTGCACCATCAACTTTAACAACTCCATTCACAATATCAAATCTCTTATATAAAGGCTAATACAACTTTTGGTATTTGTCTTCAAGCGCAGCTCTCTCCTCAAAAAGTTTTTCCTACAAATCATCAGAGATTGAATCTCTCTCAGAACTTCAACACACTTACTAACATTGCACCAGATATTTTCAAGAAAGTTTATGTGCTCCCAGTAAGGTCTTGAAGTTTATTTTTGAAAATATTAACAAGGTCTTCTCTGTCCCCAGCATTCAGAGCAGCTCTGAGATTGGAAACATTGAAGTTATCTTTAGGGTTGCTCATTATACAAAGAGAAAATTGGAGATGAAAATTCCCTAAAAAACCTAAAATGTATAAAGTAGGTACTTCCTTCATAAAAGTTTTTTTGACACTTCCTAGACTTCCAAAGGAACCAAAAAATGCATATTTATAACATGCAATGAAATGAGGTACCAAAAAAAGTACATTCCCAATTTTTTGTTGACGAGAGGGTTTGAAATCTCCGTTAAAATCGTTTGAGACCAAACTCAGCTTCTCAACTTTAATTTGTCCACTTTGGCAACTATTTGAACAACAAAAATCGATTATCAAGTTCAAAAATCTCTAAATAAATTTAATGGAAAATAAAATACCCTCAAAGTATTAGAAATGGTACAAAATTATCCTTCATCCACCTATTGGCTCCAAAATACCCTTTCCACCCACCTATTGGATCCAAAATACCCTTGTCATCTACCTATTGGTTCAAAATTGACCACTTATTTAACGGTTTTATGTTTAAACTATTTAAATATTTTTAAAATATGGGCACTCAACTATTGTTTACATTAATTGTATTAAGTAGAAGGTAAAAATAAAGTTCACTACCCACCCAAAAAAATAATTAAACCTGTAACATTATTAATGCAAAAAAAGAAAACTCTGTCAAATTGGGGGTTTTTAAAAATTTGAGGGCAAAAAAATAACCAGAAGTAAATTATTATACATTAAGTGTCTAAATAAAAATTATCGATACAACTTAAAAGTCAGACTATGTCATCTTAATATTCTTACGTCTTCAATTATGTGATGTTACTTCATAGGTAACTTTTTTCAAAATTAATATAGTTAAGATTTTCAAAAAAAATCAAAGTATTGTATTAAAATTATATTTTAAAAAGTGCATGAATTAATTCGGAAGTATTACTTCTTTACCTTTAATCATAAACTTCTAAATTTCAACCAATCATTTTGAAAGTGTCCTTCTCTAAATAAGGCAGGCTCAATCTAAATATAGTTTGAAGCTTCCGATTCGGACTCAAAATAATTTTAGATGTCATTTTCAGGAATATATAATTTCATTGTGTTTTAGAGTGTTTATGCGATTTTTATATTATAGTTGGATTATTACTTGGGTGGGGTTAGTTAGTAATGACGGGGGAGTAGTGGGTTTGATTTATAAATTATATAATAAATTAAATTATAAACCAACAGTTGAACGGCAGATTTTAAAAAGTTTTAAAAGAATTTTTAATTTTAAACAATCAAAGAAGTGTCATTTTGACCCAAAGGTAAATGACAAGAGTATTTTGGACCCAATAGGTGGATGAAAAAGGCATTTTGGACTCAATAGGTGGATGAAGGGTAATTTTGTACCATTTTCAATACTTCAAGGGTATTTTAGGCGCTTTTTCCATAAATTTAATTAAAAAACACACAAAAACTTATGAAATTGAAATAGAATACAATAGAAGAAAGAGAATCCATAGACGTTTGAAATCTAAGCTTAAATGTACACTTTAGGTTGCTTTTGGTACAACCATACGTTGCTGTGTTGGTCCCCCAAGCTATGGAACTTTATGCACATTACCTTGATTCAATCTTTGTCATTATAAAAGACTCGTAAATTTTTTGAAAATATAAGTAATTTAAATGGAAAAATCTAACCTGTACAAAGATAATCATGAAGAGTTGTAAGACCAACAATGAAGAAGAATCGGCTTGAAGTGATGAAAAACTGAATGAAAAAAAATAACATAGTGGAGAAAAGAGAGAAGTCTTAGGAGACGGAGAAAAGATGAATTGTGTTTGGGTTGGGGTAAAGTCTATCACAAAGATAAAGATGTAATTAATACGTGCCAAAAGGAAAGAGGAAGATGACAAAATTAAATGCATACACATGTTGAGAAGGAATATTAAGGAACAAAATGGCCCAAATTTGTTGTACAATTTACTTTATATTGGTACAATTGATTGATGCTGTGATCGTACTTTTCTTGTTCACTTATGTATAAGGGTAATATATATATATATAGATATATATATATTATATATATATATGATTATATAGTTTGACTGTTTATATTCAACTAGTGGGATTCTTCAAGCGGCTATTGACAGGCTTAGGAGACTAGAGATTATCATATCGACTTCAAGGGTGAGTTGCATCTTTCGGGCTGCCATGTAGTTCTCTATCGTTTAAGTCATTGTTTTTGGACTTATGCATTGTTTTATATAGTTGAATAGTTCATTAGTTGGGGATGTATCCCTTCTTGTTTAAATTTATGGATTTTGTTAGATGTTTGGTACATTGACTTTCAGATTGTAGATTTATCTTCCACGAATTTTAGTTATTAGATCTTTTGTAAAGTAATGGACTTCGATTTAATCATTTAACTTGCTTCTGTAACTTAAATGTTTTAGTTTAGACTAATTGTTTTAGGTAAATAGTAGTATTCCTCCCATTTTGTAAGTGTTGACGCAAATCGGGCGGTTTGGATCGTGACACATAAAATATTTGCAGCGTAATATAATAATTAATTATTTCAACATATTATCTTTCATTCCATTTAATATTGTTCTACTATATACATATACAAAAAATTATATTTTATATGTTTACAAAAATGAAAAACCTATGATATTGCAGATGAAGTAAATATTAATTATATCTAGATATTCTATACAAACCTAAATATTACATATGACATATTATTATCTTATAAATATTTCATATAGTCGCTAGAAGCGCGGAAAATGTCACTAGTGTTTATATAAATGCTCTAAACTATGAAATTTTGTCAGTTTTAATTTTTTTCAATGAAATTTATGCATAGTAAAAATCTTTGTTCTGAAAAATGTTTATGTAAATTGTTCGAAGGATGTATTTTGTATGGAGAATGAAAATATTTTTATTTATAATATTTATTTTTAAATGTCTGTATTTGTTGAAAAAAAAAAAAATAAATTGCATACCAATGAAAAAAATAATTCTTAAATTGATGATTAAGTCGATAATGTGAAAGCATTTAATTATGAAAGTAATGACCATATTTTAGGGCCCTTTTTTTTTAAAAATAAAAAAATACATATTCGATGGTAATATTTATGTATATTAGAGTTTAAAAAACACATTAATCTTTACCAAAAGGATAAATATTAATTAATTTAGCCAATTGTGATTGAGGGTTACAAATTTTTATTACATTCTTTTTAATTCTCATATAAAAACTTGGTTATATTCTTCTTTTCCCCCTTACTAAGTGTCAAGGGATTAAAGACATCGAATAAATTAAAAATTAAATTTGCTTTTTTACATTTTTAAATTTTCTTTTTTACATTCTCCCAAGTTTTCACGTACTGCCTGAGATTATAATTCTTAAAATTTTTGAGAAAAAGATACGTATAATAACAAATTTATAGGCTATATTAGTAGTATAAACTATAATTTAAGAAAAATTGTAATGTGAGACTATAGTTTCCTAATTCTTTCTATTCAAATTTTGCTTATTTTAGATCCAAAATTATAGCAAACAAAATTGTAATTATGAAATGCATTATCATCAAACTATAGATAAGAGCCTTATTATGTATATATGTTTGTTATTTCTGAATTTTTTTTTTTTTAATTCATATGTTTTCAAAACCTTATTATTTCAAGCTTTTTTGAATTATATCAACTGAAAAATTTTATGAAATTTTTGAGTGCCATAAAAATATGTCTTATTCCTATAAAAAATGTAAAAAGGTTGTTTGTGATGTATCGTCCACTCAAGAAAGAATCTTCAAAAAAAAGTAATAGTAATGAAAGCATAACAAGAAATGGACATTTCGAGATTAGAAATCGGTAAGTACATTTTGCAAACAAAGATTCAAAGCATAATCTAGTACTCTTACTAGCTTTACTTAAGGTGTCTATAAATAATGAAAACAGGATCCACAACTATTTTATGAACATTCTTAACCATAAAGAAGCTAAACATACCAAGAAACTAAGGAAATTCGAAGTCTACGTATATACACAAAAATAATTTTGACTATGTACATGGTGTTATTCTCCCCTAGCTCCGCTTAGATCATCTCAAGGGCCAAATACTATCCATAAGATTTAGCGCAACAGCAAAGTGATTCCTACTTCTATTTTTTGTTTCGTAAATTTCATGTATCTCTGCTATTCTCAAATCATTCCTTTCAATGTATAAACAAGTGTAAAGCCCACAAGTTGAAACTGCTAAAAGCTCTCCCTTAAAATGAGTGGTAAACAAATGAATATAAAAGGGGTAATGTAATTTGATGGTATCTCAATCGATTATTTTATTCCTGTTGTCTTATTTGCAGATAACATGTAAATGTGTGATGATGAGAAATTTGAAAATACTTACTAGTGCAACTTGTACCTTTACATCTATTAATCTTGGGAGTATCCCCTTACTTGAACTCTCCATCTCCATATTGAATGCATTATAGAATAAGTCTGTAAATCTTACAGTACATTGTCGTAAAAACAACTATCTTAATTATGCATGCCTCCCTCTTGTTTTTTTGACACCCAATGATGAAATCTAGAAACACACTAGAAGTGTATTAATTACCAAGTTTTCTTCAATACTACGAATTTCTTGTTGGTGGGATCAAACTCTAAAGAGCGACTTGTAATTGAAAGTGTTATATTTTTTTTCGCAATGAATTAGGAAGAAAGGCATGATCTCTTGTGAACGAATTACAAACAGCAACGTATCATTGACTGTTCCATACACAAACTATGCCTTTGATAGACACTGATTAATGATCAAAATTTTGAAAACATCGATCATCCATGTACTTGAAGGGACAAGAAACAAAAGTTAAGTCTTGTCCTAAATCAGTATATGACTATATGTATCCTTCAAAGCTATGTAATACATAATAAATTCAGCTAGACATTTTTTTTGTGCTTCAATGAATAAAGATTCTGATGTGAGAGTGCTAAAAGATTTCGAAACACACCTAAAACACACCTAAAAAGCTTTAAAGATTTGGCAATAATTTGTTTCAAAATTTCAAAAAATAGCTTGTTGGAAATGTTTCATGATGACAAATTTGTATAAATGGAAGGCAGGGCATCTCAGTTGTATAATTGCGTAGAGATTGCGTGTGTGTATATATATATATAACCACTATGTATGTAAATCAATTATTGTATTTGTACATATATGTAATTAGAATTTGTAAACAATTGAATCGAAATAAAAAAATTGTATATCAAGTTTTTCTCTCCCTATATACAAAATAGAAATTATACATTGTATTTTATAAAATTTGTGTTTTTATAAAGATAAAAAAGAGAGAAAGACAAAAGAGAACAGGTTAGGGAAGATCTTCATTTGTAATTATGAAGTATTGGAAAAAATATAGTATATTTGTATTTGCATCTACAATTCTTCTCACTTTATCCAAATACAAAAACTACAATTATACACTTTGAGTATGCATAAATTTTGAGAGGGCGAGGGAGTGAGAGCAAGATTTTGAGGGAGAGTCGAGACATTTCTTGGGACAGAGGGTGATGAAAAAGTGTTTTGCTACAATTAGAATTAAGAAACCATAAAATTTATTTGAATTAACAGTTTGCTATTTCATAAAATTTTCCCTATTATGAAAGGGATTGTAATTGTAGGGAATATTCTCCCACTATTGATAGTTTTGATATAAATTATAAAGAGATATTTGTTTACTTTTATGGCGCATTAGATTAGTTTCTCCTTAAAAATAATGGGTCGATTTTATGAGTAAGTTTGGTATGTAGGAATATTTTTTGATATTCTCATATTTGATTGGTAAAAATATTTTCTCAAGAAAAAAGTTTAAAAAATAGGAAATTATTTTCCTAATGAAAAAAGGAAAAAAAGTTAGTTCTAGAAGTGACAATTCAAGTTCATTATCTCCTACACACTATCTAACACCCTGCACTCCTTGACAATCTACCCCCCCCCCCCCCAAATCCTACTCCCCACCCCTGCTACCTAGTAGGTGTTTTCAATGTTATATAAAAACTTGGTGATTTTTTAGTTACTTACCAAACACTAGAAAATAAATATTAAATATTAATTACTATTTTTTAGAGAAATATTTTTTTTTTGTACCCAAAAGCACTACCTCTCTACTTTGGCTACGTTGGAGGGGATTAAAGTAATTTTAAACTCATTTAGACATTCGATATAAATCACAGTTTCAGTTGAAGTTTTGTCCTGGATATTAATTGAAGTATTTTTTAATTGTATTTTTTCACGACCCGAAGCCTGCACCCTGGATGTGGACGTAATCAAGAACCATGTTGGTCCTAGGCGAACTCTCATCCTGGTTGACTACAAACGAAAGACTAATCAGCATGAAAGATCAAAAAACGAATAAAAAATAGGAAAGAAATACAAATTTTAACTTAAATAAATTTTTTTTGAATAAAATAATATATTTCAATCGCCCATATAATAGGCAATTAACTCTTTTAAATACTTAAAAATAAAAACAATACAAAACTATCAGATATATTGACTATATATGAAACCTCTAAATGAAGAAGGATCAGTCAGAACAAGACCCACGACATCCTAACTAAACTTAAAGTGAATGAAATCCCTCAGAAGAACGAGGTTCGTCGTAGATAACTTGAACTCTTTATGTGTCAATGAAGTTCTTGTTGATTATCTTGATTACATGTATCTGTATCATCAAAAGAACATGTGAAATGGCTCCGTATGGTGAATGTATGAGCATGTAAGGAGAATTCTAAAGCATAACATAATCTTGAACTTGATAAAAGGAATAAATACTTACCTCTTTTCAACTCAATTCAAGTGAAGTCAATCAATGATAACATAATCAACTCAAAGATATGATATCGACTCTGGGTACTCAATAATGGATACTCAAATCTATATAAATGAAACAATACACATGCATATATGGAAAAGTTATTAAAACAAAAAAAAGAAACTTAAAACCGTTAAAGAAAATGGAATAACAAAACACATTACTTATTTAATAAGAATAGTATATAGTTCGATGGGAGATTCTCTACACCGACATCACACTAGAGCCTAGTAGAGTGATACAACGTCTTGCCCACCACGCTACAAGAAATATCATATACTTTGTCGTGATATAGAATGCTTAACTTAGTGTATCCACTAGATTATGCTAACAACATTAAGGAGGTCATATGACAAAGTATGATCCTTACTACCCCCGCTGGCACAGAAGTTAGGGAGATTTGATTATCTGAACTCAGATTCCCAGTCGTCCTCATGTCCGGTGCTCAATAACTACTCAAAAGTAGACTTACTTCAATGGTTGTAAAAAAAAATCTTTCTTTGATTTGAGATAGTTACTCAAAACTTCGCTCAAAGGCTTTCTTTTTATCAAAGTTTCATCTCTCGCTTAATTGTGAAAGCATTTACTCTTTTACCCAGATTAGCTCAAAGGCTCTTTAGAAATCAATGTTTCCTTTTGTTTTTTAAATGTGAATTTTTTAAAAAACTCTTTTGAAAATCTCAGTTCCTCTCATCTTAAGTGTAAAAACATTTACTCTTAGGAATACTTAGTTCCCATATAATCATCAGATAAATGAACTTTATTCTTACTTTTTACTCAACTCAAAGCTTAAGTACTTAAACAAAGTTAAAACACTTATAAAAGACCCTTAAAATATGGTTCATTCCAAATTATTGACGTGAACGATTCAATGCAAGGTTTTCAATAAGTATAAATTTAACTCAGTACTTGGAACTCAAAAACTTCAATGATACCTCTCATTTTAAGAATTCTCAATTCGTAGGGTTCATACAGAATTATAAAAATGAACTACTCAACTCAAGTAATCAAAGACATTTTTCCTCTCAAGTTTTTTCGACTTATAGGGTTCAACAAAATTATAAGCATGAAAAATTCAACTCAAGGACTTTACACGTAACATGTAATAGTACCATCATTAGTAATATAAACTCAAAGGGGATCAGAAACTCAATACTCAAGACTAAGAAATTAAAGATATCACTCCTCTCAACAATACTCAATTTATGGAGTCCATGTGGAATTTATGGGCATGAACTACTAGACTCAAAGGTCTACATAACTACATGGAACTCATGTATAAAACTCTTCTCATTCTTTTATTTAATTCTTCAAAAATGTTCAATCTTGATGATCTTAAAAATTCATGTTGGAACCAACGGCTTACTGAACTCTATGCTTAACTCTCTTTTGATGAATTATAAATTCAAGATTTTTTGTTCATGACATGGAGGATATAAATATGACAATATAGCAATTCTATATTTAGGAATAGAACTTTTAAAAGAAACATGAATTCAATAACTCAAAATCAATTTTTCTCAAGAATACTCAACTATGGAAAAGTATCCAATTATAACTTTTATCTGACCTTAAGTACATGTAGGGGATGAGACGACCATCCAACACTACGATAGCCTTACATACCTAGAGAACAAGATTTTGAAGAATCTTCAAGAATATTGAAGAAGAACTTAATTATAAGCCTTGAAACACTAGGTTGAAGGTAATCAAACGAGAAAATCTTTTATTGAGATTCTTGAAATATTTATGTCCAAGAATTATGATTTTCATTACTGAACGTGAAAATCTTATTATTTTGAGTCTTTTATAAGTCAAGAAATTTTTTATGGTTTTCTTGGACATAAAAAGGCAAAAACAACTATGTTTAAGAAGAAAATGCAAAAAACAATATGCTAACTCATAATTTCATCAGTACAAATAGAAAATAGTACCTTGTCGGCATTTTCTCTGCAATTTCAAAGAGATGTGTAATCTCTTCTCCATATCTATTTCAGCTTCCTCAGTATCTTCGTCATCAAATTGGTTCTTCCAAATGGACTTTGGATTGACCAACTTCTTTGTTTCTCAACTGCGACCTGTGATCTAGAATTTTCATCAGAAATCCCCTATAAACCATCATCGTTGATCCCAATATTTTCGGTTGGTTGATAAATAAGAAACCCACTCATGTACTTCTTCAACATGGAGACAGTAGTACCTATGACCGCTGCTAGACTCTTGTGGTAGCTACAACTCATAATATACATTGCAAATTATCTTTATATTCTTCAAGGTCATATACTAGACTCATCATCTCCCTTTTACCAAACGCTTATAACACCTTCATGGGTTGAACTTCAGTAAACGCCAAATCGTCTGCTTCAAACTCTAAATGAATTTCCAAAATCCCTGTAGGAATCTGATGCTTTTATGCCGTCCTAAAATCTCTTGTATTGACTAATATATACTTCTCCATATCTTTATGAATAAATCGGTCCAGTCAACGCCTGTCTGTCACATGATTCAGACCCCCCCCGCCCCCCCGGCCCCCCCCGTCCTATCCATTCGGGGATTGCAACTGCTCCCATAATCATAGCTTCATCTGGTGTCACTTTGATGCTAGATTGGTAACTATTCTTGTAGGAAAACCAATTGAGGTAGGTGATGACCCGCAATTCTCTTTGAAATAATCACACATGCCCCAACATATCCTCTAATAAAAAAGTGACACCTACTACAGAAATAAATCTGGGCCTGGGTAAGCTGACCCGTTACATAGAAATGTGGGTGGTGAGTGTTCAGTGATTACTGAGTTTGGATGGGGTGCCTGTGTAGGGGATGGGGGGGGGGTCTGAGGGGGGGGGGTGTGGCTGGAGGGGTAGTCTCTGACTCGGGAGTAGGGTGGGGTTGTGGGGTGGGAGAGGGGGAGGTGCTTGACTTTTGAAGAGGGTATTTTGGGGGGATGAATAGGGCTGGGGTGCGTGTTTGGATGATTCGTGGATTGGTGGGGGGTGCAGTGGGGTGGAGAGGAGAGGGGGAAGGTGGGGGTGTTCTGGTCGCTGTGGTGTGGGGGGGTTGTGTGTGTCGCTGGTGGTTTTTGTGTTGGAGATCCCTCCCTCTTTCTAAGGATGAAAGGTAGTACTTAAGTCACCTTTGAACCCAAGCCTTTCAAAAAATATTTTCAAAATTGTGTAGTAAATTGTGCTCCTCTATATGAAACAATGGAGACTGGAACCCCATTAAGTATTACAACCTCTTGAATATAGAACATAGCATAATCTTCTGCTGAGTAAGTAGTCTTTACCGACAAAAAGTGGGCTGATTTTGCTATTCAGTCGACAATGACCCAAAGAGAATCATGTTACCTGTGAGACCTTACCTTACCTGTGAGACATTGGTAAGCCAGTGATAAAATCTATATTAATCATCTCACACTTCCATTCTAGAAGTTTTATATTCTGAGCCAAACCACTAGGCCTCTAGTTCTCTACTTTAATTTGTTGGCAATTTGGGAACATAATAACAAACTCTACAATATCCTTTTTCATACCATTCCACCAATATACTTCCCTCAAGTCACGATCCATTTTTATGGAACCTTGATGAATGCAATATCTGGAGCTATGAGCTTTCTCCAAAATTCTCTCATAGAGTCAATCCACCATTAGTACACACAATCTACGTTGATATCTCAAGACACCATCTGGAGAATACAGCATAATGGATAAATGGAATAATTAGGTGACTGGGTTGGCGGGGGGGAGGAGGTGGGTGGTGTGTGGGCGGGGGTAGTGGAGTTAAGTAGGTTGGGGGGTGTAGAGTCTGCTTGTTGAAAGATAATACCTTTATTATAACAATTGCTTTTAATTACAAGAAAATGGGATCTTGGTCTTTCCTGACTTTTAATTCTGGCAACTAGATAAAGACTTAGCCCTATTCATCAACGCTTTACCCCTCCGTGGATCCTGAGTAGTACTTCTGGCACGTGCAATCTATGCACATCTCTATCTATTCTTTCCTCCTTCCTCAAGTGGGGCGTACTAAAACTCATAAAGGCACTCTGCTTTAAGGACTCACAACAACATTAGCCTTTACCTAGGTGGTTAAAGAAATACTCAATATCGTAATCCTTGAGTAATTCAAACCAACTTCTTTGTATGATATTAGCTCCCTCTGATGAAAACCAAATTGTAGTTTCTTCTGGTCTTGAATAAATCACATGAACACCTAAAAAGGTGACACCATATCTTCAGGTGAATACTATCGCAGCCAACCGCAAAGTCATGGATCGGATCATTCTTCTCATAACCTTTCAACTGTATGAAGCATAGTATAATTTTCATTCTTCGTCAACACAGAACCCAAACCCACTCTAGATGCATCACAATGACCCACAAAACCTTGAGTACCTTCTTGTAAGATCAAAAGTGGGGCAAGAGTCAAACACTTTTTCAATTCCTAAATCTTTTCTTACAAACTTTCAGACTATTTGAAATGTCATGTTTTCCTTAGTCAACTTCAACCAAAGGGGATGAAATATAGATTTCCCTCGACAACCTTATATCCTAGATAATCAAAACCGCAAGAAACTCTAATATCAGTTAGAGATGTGGCTAGGCCAATATGCAAATATAGCTTTAATTTTTGTGAGTATCACTCTAATCCCATAGCTGGAAACTATTGGCACCAGATACTCCACAACTCCAACAAAAATTTACATTTAGAGAACTTAGCATACAACCCTCTTATCTTTCAAAGATTGAAGGACTATTATGAGGTGACTTGCACGATCTTATTCATTCCTTGAATACATTAGTATCATAAAGAGAAGATCTAAACGATAATCTAGATAAGGTTTGAAGACCCTGTTGATAAGGTCATGAAAGTTGTTGGCTCATTAGTCAACCCAAATGAAATGACCAAGAACTCATAATAGGTCCTGCATGTTGTCTTTGGCATATAACATTCCCTTACTCTCAAATCATGGTAGCTTGATCTGAGGTCAATTTTTGAGAAATAGAAAGCACCCTGAAGTTGATCAAATGAATCACTGATCCTTGGAAAAGGATACTTGTTATTGATGGTAACCTTGTTCAAATGACTGTAATCCCTTACACATACTAAAGAAACTATCATTCTTCCTTACAAACAAGACCAGAGCGTCCCAAGGTGGAAGTTCGAGTTTATTGATATGGACTTTATCACAGGGTTACCAAGGTCTTGCAGGCATCATTGTTTTATTCGGGTGATTATCGATAGAATGACGAAATCAGATCACTTTTTACCAGTAAAGACTACCCATTCAGAAGAGGATTATTCGAAGTTTTACATTCATGAAGTGGTAAGACTTCAATGAATTTCGATCTCCATTATTTCATATGGAGATGCAAAAGGTGAACTTGAGTACTACTTTTTATCCTCTGACTCAAGGGAAAGCACATCACCATATCCAGACCATAAAAGATATGTTGAGGTCTTGTGTGATTGATTCAAAGGAAATTGGGATGATCACCTACTTGTCATTGAATTTTCTTACAATAACAGTTACCACTCTGACATCCAAATGACTCCTTATGGAGCTGTTTATGGGACAAGATGCAGCCTCCTATTGGATGGTTTAATGTTGGTGGTTCAGGATTGATAGGACTAGATCTAGTTCATCAAGCTATGGAGAAGGTAAAATTGATTCAATAGAGGTTGATAAGCGCACAAAGTCATCAAAAATCCTATGCGGATGTTAGAAGATAAGCGTTGGAGTTTGAAGTAGAAGATTGAGTCTACATGAAAGTTTCTCCCATGAAAGGTGTTATGAGGTCTGGTAAGATGGGGAAACTTAGCCCGGTAATATGAACTTATAGATAGCCAATAGATTTGTAGTTGTAAGCTTATGAATTTCGAGCTACCACAAGAGTTGACAACGTTTCCATATGGTTTTCATTATCCATGTTGATAGAAGTGCATGAGTGTCCTTCATTGAGCATTGCCAACTAGAATATTGAGATCAAGGATAACATGTATACAGAATTCCGGTGCCAATCCTAGATCGCCAGTTATAAAGTTGAGCAAAAGAGATAGCCTTAGTTAAGGTCCTTTGGAAGAACAAATTTGTTGAAGAAGATTCTTAGGAAGCAGAAAAGGATATGAAAAATAAATATACACATCTTTTAGAATATGGACAAAGTGCAGACCAAGTTACTAATTTTCTTCTTAGTACTCTTTAAATTTTGAGAAAGCATGCCGTTTTGTTGCAATTGCTTGTCGGTGTTTAAACTTGATATTGCTACCCTAAGTTTAGTAAGATTAACTTTCATTCCAGAAAGAATGTTCCAAATAGGGAGACATTCTAGCATCTCACAACTAGAAATAACTAGAAAAGAGGTTAAAATCTTGAAATACTTATTTTTGGAAAGAATACGAAAAATCTGGAAAATTGTCTAAGTTAGGAAAGTGAGTTTTGGTTATTTTAAAATTACCATATCTCCTAGTTCAGGATGATTTAGAAGAAGTTCTACATATGTTTGAATATTCCTTAGAATAATCTTTCCAATACCGCAGAGTTTGCGCGATTTCGATATAGTATCAGTGAGATATACCTTCTGGAAGTTGGGCTGTTGGATTAAGGAAAGTCCAATGTGGATTTGGAAAGGTTAAGGTTTTGTTTTCCTTACCTAATTTATTTAATTATTTTTTAGGGATTTATTGGGGTAAAAACTAAATTTATTCCATCTGAAAAAATAAGAATTACGCTTAGGGCTCGGAGAAGAGAGAAAAGAAAAGGAAGGTAGAAAGAAATCAACGATTTGCTAAGAACACCAAGCTTTGCAAGTGGAATTCGTCTGTGGTGATTCCTATAAAGGTATGTGAGATCTTTTAGTGTTGGATCAGTTAACCCACACACCAAACTTGTTTCAATTCAGTGATTGGTGAGTTGTTTACATGTTAATATTTGAAGTTCTTGAAGAACATTATCGAATTCTTGTTGGTTAAGTTGTTGAATGCATAGTGTTTATTTGATTCATGTTCCATGTTGTTTTTAAAGTCAAATCTATTTTGTATTAAGGGTGCTAATGATCCTACATTTTTGGGTAAAGAACCATGGATGTTTAGAGGGTTTAGAGATGAAAAACGAAGAAGTAAAGTCGAAAACACATCGGTACAGGGGTTAGGGCGCCACATCTCCCATAGACCCAAACGAAAATCTCTGATGTTTGGGGCTTGGACTCCGATGCCTCTTAGAACGCCAAGGATGCCAGTTCACTCCATTCTTCCCCCACCTTTTTGAACTAGTTCCTAAGTGATGTACCTAGGGGTGTGCAAAAATCGAACCGACCAATAAATCGAACCGATAAAATGTTATTGGGTTATTGTTATTGGATTATTGGGTTATTGGTTTTTAATGGGTTTAGAAAAAATAATTATTGGGTTATTGGGTTGGTTACGGTTTTTCCTATTGGGTTATTGGGTAAACCGATAACCCCATAAGACGATAGTATTTACTACTTTTACCCTTCCTCAATCTTAAATAACATAATTTAATACATAAATAGATTCATATTAGCTTTTCCAAGCTATGTGAATGTGTTGGTTAGGAACTTGGTGAGACTTTTGTTGATTATCTGGTGGATCAAGCACCTGTTTTCAGATTGTCTCATTAAAATATTTTATTTTAGTTTTGAAATTCTAGTTCGTAATTTGTAGAGATAGCTTTTTGCAAGTTGTGAATGTTAGTAATTTGATCCAACATTCACAAGTTTTCTATTATGTTTTTGGCGGTACGTTGGTAACATGTAATTATAACATCGTACTATTATATACATTTGATCGACATTTTCCTTATTGGGGGTAACCCGAAATCGTACCGATAAACCTGATAAATCGTAAAAAATTTCTGATTTGTTTGTTTTGGGTTTAGCATATTTTAAACCGAAAACCGATAAACGAACCGATTATATGTAAAACCGAACCGAACCTACCGATGCACACCCCTAGATGTACCCATGTTTCTAATTGATTCCAACACTACAAGGTACATCTAAACATAATGGAATCATCTATAAACATGAGATCATGATCCTTGAATACATAATCCAATTCAAGAAAAGTTAAGATCAAAGTAAAAGATGCTAAAATTCAAGTCTAGAAATTAATAAGCATGTCAAAATAAAGTTCTTAAAAGTTTTCAAGTGTCTTTAGCAACGTTTTAACTTTCTTTTTAAGATTCAAGTTTCAAGTTGAGTAAAGATTAAAGAGTTGAGTTCATTTCTCAAAACCTATAAGGGAACTTCCCAAAGAGTTGTTTTAAGACTCAAGTTTCAAGCTAAGTAAAGAGTAAAATGTTGAGTTTATTTCTGAAAAAATTTATAAAGGGAACTAGTAGTCCCTAAGACTTTATCAATGTTTTTTCACATGTTATGATAAGAAGAAATTGAAGATCTCCCAAAGAGTTTGGCGCAATAAAAGGGAACTTGATTCCAGAGAGTTTTTAAAGCTAAGGTTGATCAATTATTCTCACCCAGAGAAAAAAAAGTTGTTTTAACAACACAGAAGCAAAGTATATTCAAGTAGTAGTATTGAGTACCGATATGGGGATGCAAGTTTATATACACAATCCTAGTAAATCATGTAGTCATCATGGACATTAAAGGATCATATTTTTTTAGATTATCACTTTAATTAAGCTAGTGGAATCCACTAAGTTAATAAGTTCCTAAACCGGTTACAAAGTAGATGTGGTCCCTCGCATGCTACTCAAAATGATACCTGCTACAAGTGTGGGAAAAGGCTAGGCACTTATTAGAGAGTGTCCTCTACGCAAACTGAAAAAAGGAATATCAAAAACCAAGAAGATACAAAAGAAAGAAGGACCTGGTAACTTGGTAAAAATTGATCGCAAAGCTGCTGCTGACTATTGTTCAAAAAGGCTCTTCTGCATGGTGAGACTCTTCAATGACCATAAATCCTGATGACTAAATGATGTTTATATGGTGGCGGTGTTCATGAAGAGGAAACATATTCAATGAAAGTGTTTGCTTTCATGGCCATACTAAAATGAAGAGAGGATGACAAGGTAACTATTCTCGAGATAAACATTATCTGAACTAATTGATTCTCTTAAAAATTGAGAAACATTATCAAATGTTATGATTGATTCATAATTTAGTTAAGAAAGAGACTTATTGTCACGACCCAAACGGACCGCGACTGGCACCCACACTTACCCTCCTATGTGAGCGAACCAACCAATCTACACCCTTACATTCAATATAATATCAACAGAAGTATGCGGAAGACATAAACTCATTAATAGAAACCAATTCAATACTTCTAAAATTCAACATCTATTATTTCCCCAAAATAATGGAAGTCACATCACTATCAACAGAGAACATCTATGATCAAATTACTAAACTAAGAGTATTCTAAGAGATACAATTAAAAAAAGCTAGTCCATGCGGAACTGTCAAGGCATCAAGACATGAGGGAGAAGATCCAGTCCAGCTAGAAGCCTTAGCTCACCCTGAATCCGTGTAATGAAGACTGGCTAGAGTTGCAGTTGAGTTGAAGCGACGGTTGTTTTTGCTGCACTACACATATAACACAGAAAGAACAATACAAGTAGGGGTCATTATAAAACATGAGTATGAGTAGGTATCATCGGCCACTCAAAATATAAACATATATATCAATGAATATATAAGTCACTACAATACTCCAACATGTAGCAAAACCAGTTTCTACACTCATTATAAGCACCGCCAAGTTCACCCATGAGACTCAAGCCTCAATGCCATACCCATTTGGGAAATAGGTTCATTAGATTTGGGATATTAACATCTTTCACGATTCATTATGTTTATTCCCTCTTGTGTTCGGTGACGTTGACACTCCGATCCCCCTAATCTACGTGTCGGTTCGTGACACCCGTTCCACTAATTCTACAGTGTCCGGTTTCGTACCACCCTATCCCTATTTTTACGTGTCGGTTCGTGACAGCCCGATCCCCTAATTCTTACGTTGGCTTCGTGCACCCGATACCCCTATTCTACGTGTCGTTCGTGACACCCGATCCCTAATTCTATGTGTCGGTCGTGACCACCCGTTCCACTAATCTCATCACTTTAGTTCCTCAAGCCTTCTTTTATACCAAGGCATCATCAATTCTCAGTTAACAAGGTAGATTGGATTTCTTTCAAGATTAAGATTCATAGCTTATCATGCTTATTTTATCACAATTTATATACATTCATACAGCTACAATTAGCATATAGAAGGTTTACAATACTAACCCCACTCCATATCATTCGCTATTACGAGTTTACTACGAATAGCACTGAAACCATAACCTACCTCCACCGAAGAATTGTGATCAACAAGCAAATTCCCCAAAAGCTTGGTTCCTCTCGTTCCCCCTTTCCTCGTTTCGAGTTTCTCTCTCGCTGTTTGTTCTTTTCTATTTGTTCTATTCAACCCTCTTTCTTTTACCAATTCGCATAGTAATTAAGTATAATGATGAGTTGGTAATAATACCCACTAAGTAAACCTTAAGGTTACCTCTTTTAACCCCCAAGTAATTAGACTTATTAACATTACCCACTTCTTTATAATTAACGTAGGAAATAGTCCCAAAACGCCCTTAAATTACTTAACAGAAATCCGACCCACTTGGGATACGCGCCTGTGACGCCCGTCGCGCCTGCGCTGTCCATCCTGCTTCTCCTCCAGAGTTTTTCAGAGACTGAATTTACTGAATGGCCTTGAACGGTCCGTCGTGCCCACGACGTTCCGTTCTGCCATTCTCTTGGGGGGATTGTATTTGGGGGGGGGGGTGGCGGGGGGGGAGATTTTTTGGCTGGGGTTTTGGGGGCTGGGGGGGCGGTTCCGTGCGTGCCGTTCTCCGCGTCTCTCTCCTTTCCCCCCTTTCAGATTCTAGTGTTTTTGGAACGAGACCCCCACGACGGTCCGTCGTTCCCATGATGGTTCGTCATGGGGTCCGTCGACTCAGCCCACGGTGTTTGCCGAAATAACATCTGCTGCTCAACAAACGACTAAACATGTCGTACAATAGATACAAACTTTACCCATCGTTCGTCCTCAAATATCATGGAGAAGAAAAACAACAAGAGAGAAAGGAGTACCGGAAATCTGTAAAAGGTGTGGGTATTTTCTTGCATATCAGCCTCCTTGTTCCCAAGTGGATTCTCAACTGGTCGATCTTCCATTGACACCTTAATGGATTCAATCTCCCTCGACCTCACCTTGCGGACTTCTCTAATCTAAAATGCAACAGCTCCTCCTCATAAGATCGTTCTCCATTAAAAAAAAAAAACCAAGCAGAACTGAATCCCAACGAATGTCTAGTTTCCATCTCATGGTACTTTTCCAACATAGCCACATGAAATAACCGGGTTGCACTCCTAACACCCTGGAGGCAAGCTAAATTCATAAGCCACCTCCCCTACTCGTTTCAGAACTCAAATGGGACCATATACCTTGGGCTTCGCTTTACCTCATTTTACCAACCGCACACCCCTTTCATGGCGAACCTTCAGCCAACTCTACTTCCTATCCCCCTCTATGAAACTCCAATCACTAACCTTTTCGTCTCAATACTCTTTTTGCTACTTTTAGCCGCTAAAAGCTTTTCTTGAATAGATTTCACCTTTTTCTAATGAATCCCTCAAAGTTCAGTACCCAATGTCTAACCTCGAATGCTCAAACCCACCACTGGGAGACCTACATCCCTCCCATACAATGCTTCGAAAGGAGCCATATCAATACTGATAGATAGCTTTATTGTATGAAATACCTCCGCTAATGGTAAGAGTTATCCCTAATGGACCACCGAATTCATCACACATGCTCGAAGCATATCCTACAATACTTGACTCGTTCGCTCAGACTGTCCATCATCTGAGGTGCAATGAATACTAAGGTCCAACCTAGTACCTAAATTCCGCGTGCACTGTTCTTCCAAAACATAGAAAGTAACTGCGTACCTCTATCTGATATGATGGCAAAGTGAACTCCACTGCAACGAACATTTCTGAGATGTAGAGTTCTGGCTTTTAACCTTCTTCTGCATTGTAAGTCACCTTAACCGGAATGAAATGGCATACTTAGTTTAATCTGTCCACAATTACCCAAATAGAATCAACTTCCAATTCTTTGGAAGACCAACCACGAAGTCCATGCAATTCTTCTCCCCCTTCCATTCAGAATGGCATTCTCTGAGTTTCCGCCGGCCTCTGGTGTTCATACTTTTACTTGCTGACAGTTTGGACATTTGCAACAAACTCACAATGTCGCCTTCCTTCTACTCTACCAAAGTGTTGCTTAGGTCACGGTACATCTTGGTTGCACCAGGATGTATGAATATCGGAACTATGAGCCTCTGTAAGAATTAGTGTGGATCAGATCACTCAACACCGGGTACACATACCCTTCCCTTAATTCTCAAAAACACCTTCCCTCACCATTTTTATCTTGCCGGCCTTCTTTAGCCTCTCCTCGCAATCACCATATCCCAATTTCTCCGGCTTAGTTTCGCATCGCAAACTGTTTTTCGCCTTGATCTGGTCACGAAAAGAAGATCTCGCCTCCACACTGGCCACAATCCTCCCTTCTCATTTACTTTTACCTCATAATTCATTAGCCAGAGTCTGAACCTTCTCTAGCCAATGGGCGTTAGAACTTGTAATGGGCTTAACTACCCATGCTCCTACTTTTCTAACTTAAAGCAATCTGCTACAACATTAGCCTTTCCCGGATGATACAAGATAGTGATATCATCGGCCTTCAGTAGTTCCATCCACCTTCCTCTGTCTCAAATTCAAATCTTTCTGAGTAAAATACATCGTGGCTACGATGATCGTATAGACTTCACACTTAACCCCATATAGATAGTGTCTCCATTGCTTTCATGCAACACCACGCAGCCAACTCTAAATCGTGGGACAGATTAGTTACGTTCTGCACCTTTTATTGTCTCGAACGTCATAGCAATTACATTCTTATCTTGCATTAGCACTGCACCCAAACCAGAATAGATGCATCACAATACACAATGAAGGTTTCCCCTTACCCTCTATGGCAAGTAAGATAGGTGCAGTAGTCAAAGGTCTTGAGTTTCTGAAAGCTTCTTCGCATTCATCCGACCAGACAGGGAACATCCTGCTTAGTCAAGTCGCAATTGGGAAGCATAAAAGAGAATCTCTTGCAAATCGACGGTAGTCAACTGGCTAAACCAAAAAAGCTTCTTATTCTTGACACTTCGTAGGTCTACCCAATTCTTCAGTACTTCCGATCTTAAGGGATCCACCATCCACTCCATCTTAGAAACCACGTGCCCCAAGAGACACTGTAATCAGCCAAAACTCACACTTGTAGTAATATTTTTCTCCCTCAACTTTCCAACACAAATTCCGATGCTCTCATTTCCTTCTTACTCTTGGAGTATATCAGATTCATCAATAAATGATGATCACAAAGAGATCCAGATATGGCTTAAAACCCTAAACCCTGTTCATCAAGCTCATGAAACAGCAGAAGGTGCATCGTTGTCCAAAGGAAATTACACAAGAATTCATAATGACCCGTACTCGGGTTCGACAAAGAGTCTTGTGGCACATCTGCTGCCCGTATTTTTCAATGATGATAACCAGACCTCAAGAATCTAAGTAGAGAAGACACAAGCACCTTGTAAACTGATCGCAACAAATCATGCAATGTGAGGAAGAGAAGGATACCTTCAGTTCTTAACATTTACTTATTTAGTTGCCGGTAATTTATGCACATCCGAAGACTCCATCTTTCTTCTTCAAAAAACGGCGAACCCGCTCTTGTGTGACTGAACATAGTTGGGTGGCATTACCAGGATAATGTCGCTAAATTTAGCCTGCATATGCAGTAAGACCGCATCCTACCTTGATCTAGGCTCAAGAACGTAATCTCTTTTCTACTCCCTCAAAGTTCTTGGGAATATACCTTCTCCATAAACAAGCTAGAGAATGACGCCCAAGTCTAGGTGGTGCCTCTGTTGTTGACAACTCAACATGTGACCGCCACCATATTTTTGCGTTCCCTTTGAACCTGATAAGTCACA